>ML817102.1:28138-47464 GCA_009831015.1 Picea engelmannii | reverse complement strand
CTCTAGCTACCTTACAAGCGTGTAATGTGTTAGAGCAGGAATATAACAACAAAATAATAACTAATTAAAACTCCTATGATCTTATGATAATCGATATTTAAGAACGAGAGAAAACTCAATTTTGAGTATTGATATTATTCATCATTTAACATTAGGAATAAATTCAATAATAATCAAATGACAAATTGATCACACATACAGAATGGAATAACAAATTATAGACAACATCTAAATACTTAACAATATGAAACACCATATGATGACAAGGCTAAAGCTGCATCAAACATAATAATATCTCATAAGACTGAGGCAATAGAAGAACATAATGGAATAAGCATCACACATGTCTAAAGCCAATGGTGAATATATTTCCCATATCAATTCCCAAAATCACATGTCCATACTATATCCCAGCAAAAGTTGTCCTTACTACTAATAGTGATCACTATTTAAACTGGTTTTGGATTAACAACCTCTTATCATGCAAGATAGAGGGTAATCCCCAAAAAATAGATTGCTTTACAAAAATAGTACAGCGGGGAACCATTCCTGTAGGAGTTGGTTTATCAAAATTTATTACATAATGATAAAGTTTTATCAAACAAAAAGAAACTACTAAACTATACAACACATAATCCAAGAGGGCTTCTCCTTGTGAATAACACCATAATTATTATTTTCCTGTAGATGACAAAACGAAATTGATATTTAGAAAATAATACAAACTAACATTTAGAAATAGACTGGCTACAAAATTGTGAGATTCTGTTGCTAGTCTTATATTAACAAAGAAAATCAAAATGAATCTTTCTATTTGACTTTTATAACAGAATAAAATGAAAGAAAATCAAAACCACTTTTACCATTCTAGAAATTAGACAATGAAGGGTCAGATAGTTTTGAGTTAATGATGGCATTGAAGTTGGTTGTATTTTTTATAATCACACTACTGGATATTTTGGGCCTTTTACTTTCCCAATCTGCGCATGATTTCAGTTCTTGATTTTCTCGTTCAAGGAGATAATTTTGAGCTGCCAAGTGTTTTAATTATGCCGGTAAAAATGGTATGTCCCTGTAGTAGCGGTCTACCTAGTCCAGACAATTGTCACAATGTATCGGTGCTATAGCAGGCCGAGGTTGAGTGTACTCATAAATGGGTGATTCATTCTTTCACGTCGCTTGTTTCAAATCATGGTCTATGCCAGTAAATCCCTCTTGACCTTTTAGAAATGGAGATGGTCTAGAAACAAAGTCGTATTGTATAGCTTGACCAACAGTTTTGTTTCTGAGACATTGGTTAACCACATCTTATTCAAGGAAATCATTAATATCGTCGTCGAAATAGTGATCATTGACCTCGATCACTGAGATCGAGCTCAAATGATCCTGCTTTTGATTTCTCAGACTCTTGGATATTAATAGGCCTGATCTCTTGTTTATAAAACATATTGTTGGTATTTAACTACTCTCTTCTACTATTTGAGTTGTTTACCAAAGTTTCATATCTGTCAAGTTACCAACAAAGCCTCTAAAACTATCGACCCTCTTGGTAAACCAGAAGGCAACACAGTACACAGAATGCACTGCGCAGTCTCACCTGAGATAGCTTTAAATGGGTGGCTATAAGACTTAGGTGTTTACATCCCAAGATTGAGTATGAGATAGGGGCTTATTAACCAGAGCCATGCACTACGAGCTAAGGGTGTAATATACTTATTCCTCATGGGTACATATTTAAATTACACAGGTTACTTCCCGAGCATCATATTCATATTTCATAACAATGTATTAACTCATTTATTAAGAATAACAATAACTGTTGAAAGAAAGTAAAGAGATGCATAAATTCATCACATTACACAGTTATTATTGTGGTTCACCCTCTCTTGGGCTACATCCACAAAGATTTGGCTCTTGGCTCTTTTATTATGGCAATTTTGCATTTTCGATGTCGCGCGCTTACAATTCTCCTCTTATGGGTAAGATCTATATGAGGTGAACTAGATCACACTAGGCTCTACAACCTACGAACTAATCCTCAGATCTACCTTCTTTCCTCTGTTCTAGCTCAAAAGCTTACAAAAATGGCACATAACAGTATTGCATAATTCCTCCATTCATGTATTACTCTAATGGAATGGTATAAGAACCTGAACCCTTACAAAACAATAAACTTACTGTAAAAACGCCAACCTATTATATAAAACTCAATCAAACACCCACTTTATGATACCAATGTATCTATATTTATACATTTCAGGATCTTTAGCCTTCTAACCGAAAATTACCAAAACCCTAACACTACCAACGTTAGGGCTTCCTCCCACACACATGTGTTGTTATTCCTCCAGTTGTCACTTTCCTTCTACATGCTTGCTTGCATGCGCACATGTTGTTCTTTCTCCAGTTGTTACTTCCGTTTCTGCACGTTTTATTTCCCATGATTTCCCTTCTTTCTACTTCAGCCTGGTGCCAACAGGCTCCCAACACTGACATGTGACTCGTCCCGAGTCACCTAATCTTCCTGAGCTGCCTGGATCTCCTCGGTGATCGTCTGGAACTTTTCCTTCAATCTGTTGTTTTTGTCAGTGCCTGCGTGGTCTTCTCCTTAATGGTATCTACTACCTGAACTACCACTTCGTCGCTCATAATCCTTCACATTATGCATGTGTCTGTGCTATCTTTGTTCTGGCTCCTTCTTCCTATACGAGTACTTCTACTACTCGTTCCTGTAATGGTTCTATTTGAGCCTGACGCTCCTATTTCTGCATTTGAGAAGTGATAATTTATTCCTGCATCTTCTTCATCTCTTGTGTCCCCTTGACGCATTCTGGGATTGGTATGGTCTTATTCCTCTATTTGAGTTCTTGGATCACTGCATTGATCCTTTCCTCTTCCTTGTCCCAATGTTGGACCTATGGATCCTCCTCTAGTCTTGTCCAAAGTTGCACTGCTTTATCGAACAATTCCACTGCTATGATAACTTGTTTCTCTATCTCCTGCAGTTGCGTCATTGCTTCCTTCTTCCTTTGATCCTTTACTATCGGTGGAGTTGTTGGTGTGAGCTGCTCTCGAAGACCCTTGATCTCCTTCTGATACTGATCAATTTCCTACGCAATCTGATCGATCTTTTCTATGGATGGGAGTTCATTTCCTTGCGCAGTTCTTGGAAGTTTCCCAAAAATTTCTCCCACTCTTCATTCTATTTCACCCCTATGTTATTTCTCCTCCTGAGTTTCAGATTTGGCCTGCTCACAATCGTTTTCCAGTGCTTCTTGCTTATTTTTTGCTTGTTGTAGCTCGACTAAGTGTTTATGTGCCCAAGACTGCATTTCGTGGTCGACGCTAACCTGCAATTTGTATAGTGCCCTTGATGGCATCCGCGTCAAGACCAATTGGATGTGGTCCAAATCCTTCAATGGTGTCTGTCCCAACAATGAAACCATTTTTTGGTCTTTAACTTCTCTCTTCTACTACTTGAGTTGTTGACCCAAGGTTCATATCTTTCAAGTTACCAACAAAGCCTCTAAAAGTACCGGCCCTCCTGGTAAACCATAAGGAAACACAGTACACATAATGCACTGTGCAGTCTCACTTGAGATATCTTTAAATGGGTGGCTATAAGACTCAGGTGTTTACAACCTAGGATTGAGTATGAGATAGGGGTTTATTAACTAGATCCATGCACTACGAGCTATGAGTGTAATCTACTTATTCCTCATGGGTACTTATTTCCATTACACAGGTTACTTCTTGAGAAACATATTCGTATTTCATAACAATGTATTAAATCATGTATTAAGCATAACAATAACTGTTGAAAGAAAGTAAAGAGATGCATACATTCATCACATTACATAGTTATTACCGTGGTTCACCCCCTCTTGGGCTACGTTCACAAACATTTGTCTCTTGGCTCTTTTATTATGGTAGTTCTTCATTTCTGGTGCCGCGTGCTTACAATTCCCCTCTCATGGGAAAGATCTATATGAGGTGAACTAGATCGCACCAGGATCTACATCCTATGACCTAATCCTCAGATCTACCTTCTTTCCTCCATTCTAGCTCAACAACTTACAAAAATGGTACATAACATTATTGCATAATGCCTCCATTCATGTATTACTCTAATGGAACGGTATAAGAACCCGAAGCCTTAAACTCAATCAACCACCCACTTTATGATACCTACATATCTATATTTATACATTTCGGGCTATTCAACCTTCTTACCAAAAATTACCAAAACCCTAACCCTACCAACATTAGGTCTTCCTCCCACACGCGCGTGATGTTATTCCTCCATCTGTCACTTTCCTTGTACACGCTTTCTTGCATGCACACGTGTTGTGATTTCTCCAGCTGTTACTTATGTTTTTTCATGTTTTCTTTCCCACGATCATCCTTCTTTCTACATTGGCCTGGTGCCAACAATTATCTTGTTTCTTCTTCTTATGATTTTTCTTAACATTTGGTTCGTCAATAAAACCTTGAGTTGGCTCAATAGCAGGAGTAGGAGAAACCCTCTCCTTCAACACATACACTACCTCTTCTAAGGATTTCTTGGGTAAAAAATTATATCGAGGTTTTTTACCTAGAGGGTCTTGCATAGAAACATAAATTGGTTCAGTGAGCTCACTGTATCTATGTGAACCGAAACCTTGAATTTCGTTCGCAGGGTTATCAGGATTGGTGTTTACATTTGAATGCAAAGGTGAGTCCACTGTCCTCTCGGGTAGGGAAAAATCGTTTCGACATAGGAATTTTTCCCAAGTGTCCCCAATTTGAGACAAGTGCGATAACAACAGAATTTTTATAAGCCCGTGGTGGAAGAGGCTAGACAGAGGGTTTAAACTTTGTTTCTTATAGCACTTTGACATCTTATGCAGGCTCATCAACAAATAGAAGGGCATGTTTATCTTAAACCCTAGGAACAACATCAACAGTCGGATATGATACAAAAATACTAAACTATACCTACCCTCACACGTTATAAATTGTTTCATATTCAGAAGGAGGTTGTTCCATCGAGGTTTCAAGAGGGTAATAGGAGTACCTTTAGGGAAACGTGTCGAATTCCTAGACACCATGAATAGGATCCAAGGCATGCCTTCTAGCTTGACGTTTTTGAACCATTTTTTTCCTTCCTGTGATAGTCTTGTCGCTCAGGCTATAGAGTCCTTTGTTACCTCCAATTGTAGATCCCCAACTTTGTCTCTAAATCCATCAAACGTTTGAGCAAAATCCTATGCAACCGTTATTTTATAACCCTAGAATTTTCAGATGAAAATGTCCCAATCGTGCACCTGTAGATCGTTTATGGCATCGTCTTGGGAAAGAAGGGATTGAGAGCCATTAGGTTCAATTCAAACCATAGGGTCCTCGGTTAATATCAAACAGACACAACAAATACCAAAAGAGGGAGGCTTTATCTTCCAATAGACAAATAACAAGGAGAGGTCTGTGAAAACCAAAACGACCTAATACCTACAAACTTGGGAGGCTTTCATGTTTGATAATTTAAGATTGGAGTGACAGAAAACCAGAGGACGTGCAGGCTCATAAACCATTATGCACAATGAATATTAAACCCCAACCATTATCAACTGCCTATTCGAATAATTAATGAAAGCCTTAAATGTACAAGACAATAGGATGATGTGTATTTGTGGGTACATAAGTCTTGTACCAGTTTGATAGGAAAGAGATATGACTGATAGAGAAAAGAGCACATTTCAATTGTTAATCCAAGGTTCTGCGCGATTATGCATAAAAATTAAAACAATACAATCAACCATAGAACTGGTCGATTCATATTCCCCATAATACATACAAATGTGGCAGTGGATTAATCAATGAGCTTATAAAACTTAAAACTTAGCAACATATAGGTCCCCTCAAGGTGTAATATCTTTGGTAAAAGAAAATAAGAAATCACAAATTGCAGAATGATTACCCAAGCCAAGTTTTGTTTCAATTTCATGCTTGCAGTCATGAAATTGAAACAAAGAAAATGAAAACGAAAAACTCTAATATAATAAGCTAGCCCAATAAATCTCCTTGAAGCCAAAAGACAATTTTTTTTATAAATGTAAGGAGGAGGCAACTACAGAAATATTTTATCTCTTTTTGATGACTTTTAATTATGATAAAATTCGACAGAATTGGTGGCTACCAACAATGGCGACACACTAGGTGAAGCAATTATCTCTGCATCACCAGAAAATTTATGTCAGGGGCACAAATAAAATAAATTTTTAGAAACAGTTAACGACAGATCAAGCATTTCGATAATAACTCAAAAATTTGTACAGTCATAGCATTGGATGTATTTATGTCTGAAAATGTAATCTAGTATCTTATTTAGATCACAGGTGTAGTGATGTTTATACATATGACTTTGATGTTGTTGACAGGGCCACTGCTGCCAGCAGGCATCCATAGCCTCGACATGGATGCCATTTAACCCACTCTAGTACCTCTGTCCTGTCCAAGAGTCATCCATTCGTGATAAAAACATCTTCATACTTGATCAAATTAAAAGACATACTTAAATATCTTCTTAAACCCATCATTTCTTCACTGCCAGCATGCATGTTCAATACCCTGACAAAGTTTCCTTGGTATCATGTGTGCATTTACCTACTGCTAGCAGACCTGTTTAGTGTCTCAATGGGTTTACATACAATTCCCACACATTATAGTGCTTCCAACTCTCTAAAAATTTCCAAAAACTTCATGATATTCAAGAGTGCAGGGTGATACTGAAAGTATCATAGTCTAGTAATGAAAATATTGGTCATTTAAGAATCATTTTTCCATTCTAATGACTTTCATCATGATTTGGACAATTAGATTTATGTTAGGAAATCATCTCTAGGATGGGGAAGCAAAATTGAGTTGTCCTCATTAAAACAAGGACAATGTTAGAAGTTTGTTAAGGATAATCACGTCTTCCTGTAATTTTGATGAGAAACCAGAAACACTGATTGAACATAAATTTAATTTTGTTGATCTGAGTTTAGCATTTACTATCTAGGTGCTTGAAATGTTATCAATTCTTGCTAATGAATAATAATTTTGATTCCCTTCAACAAATGAATGGTGATTCAGATATGACTATTTAAAAAACAAATCAAAATCAAGCAAAATGAAAAGAACAAAAATAAAAAATGGAAAAGAAAATTTAAAAAATAATTTACAAGAGGGTGGATCATAAATCATCAAGAGAAATACCTCTTGAGATCCCGATTGTTCACTGGGAAAGTGTCTGGCTGTCCCTCCAAGTTATGCAGACGAAAAGAGCTAGGACCCAATTTTTCATAAATTATAAACAATCCCAACCACAGGTTTTGGAACTTGGTATGTTCTCCTTTACCCTCATGTGCTTTGAATCACTTGAGAACCAAATCCCCAACACCGAAATTCCTATCAAAAGATGAATTTTCATCAAACCAACTATTCACAATTTGTTGGTGCTGGTTAAGTTTTTTCTTCACTTGTGTTCTCACCTCTTCTAGTTTTAATAAATCATTAATCCAGTTTTCTAGAGGAGGACAATCCTCTTCTTGAACTTTCTGTGATAATTGCAAAGAAGGAAGTAATACATGTGGGGGAAGAATGGATTCTCTTCCGTAGATGAGGAAGAAAGAGGAATTACCAATGGAAGCTTTTGGAGTTACCCTATCAGCCCAAAGTGCATTGTACAATGCATTGTGCCAATTCTTGTGGTTTTCTGAAACTGTCCTTTTAATAATATTGGTTAAATTCTTATTTGTTGACTCGGCTAGACCATTCCCTTGAGGGTAGTAGTTGGCAGGATACTTTAGTTTAATCTCTTTTTCTAGAGAGAAAAAAATCATATCAAGGGACGAAAAATAAGAGGCATTTTTAAAAAACCAGACATTCAGGAATTATGAATCGAGTGATGATATGGGAGTTCAGAAAAGACACTACATGATTGGTGTTGACCACTTTTAAAGGTAAAGATTCAAACCATCTTGTAAAATAGTCCATTGTCATGATGATGTACTTGTGTTGTTACGAGGACAAGGGATTAATTGGTCCTATAATGTCTATACCCCATTGCTGAAAAGGTGCATCTACAGTAACATGTTGCTAAGGAAAATCTTCCTTTTTCACTCGTCCTACAACCTTTTGACATATTACACACTTCCAGGACAATGCATGGGCATATTTAAACAAGGCGGGCCAATAATATCCAGCCCTTAGCACTTTGTGGGCAGTGGTATCTCCACCAAAATGACCTCGACATCACCAGAATGAAGTTCAACCAACACTTTTTCAGACTCTTCTTTTTCCAAACAACGTAGAAAAAAACCATCAAATTTCTTTCAAAATAATATATCATTGATTAATTGGAAAGTTGCAGATTTAAGCCTAAGTTCTCTTCTATTTTTGGGTTCAAGATTATGGGGATCAGATCCATGCATTAAATAAAATCTAATGTTCTCATACCAAGAATTGGGTGTAGTTTGTGCACAACTGATCTGTTTTTGGTTATGTTGATTTATAATTGATGTGTTTATTTGACTTTCTAATTCATGAACTGAATCAAACACTATTTTACACAGGCCTTGACCTCTAACAATTTGCGTAGGATTTATTCCAAGGTCATATTCTTGTAGTGATGTCATCCAATTTTCCCGGTTCTCACCAAACTCTTTTTGTACTAACAAAATTCTCACAGTGGGGTAAGGAACAACAACTTTGGTTCTGGATTTCAATAGGTAAGACCTAAAGTGTTTCACTACTTTAAAAACATCATATGTTTGTTGATCCACCAGGGGGTAATTAAGTTATACTCCTTTAAAATAATATCTCATGAAGGCAATGGGTATCTCGTTGCTTTCAATGTTTTTCTGTGTAAGAACAACAACATAGGATCTGTTAGATGCAAAAGTGTATAGACTGAAATCTTGAGAAAAATCAGGACTCATCAGGGAAGGTGCTTCTATTATTTCTTTTCTAATTGAATCAAAAGATTGACTTTCTCGTGGCCCCCATCTATACAAACCATCCTTTTTAATTAGATTTTGTAGAGGTCTAACCATTTCTAAAAAATGCGGGACAAATCGTCTGAGAAAATTAATCTTACCCAAAAAGGATTGCATGGCCTTTTTTGGAAGAAGGAGGGGGAAGTTTAGCAATGGCTTGGGTTTTCTCGGGATCAATAATCATTCCATCCTTAGACACTATAAACCCAAGCAGTTTTCCTTGCTCTATTGTAAAAACTGATTTTTGGGGATTGAGAGATATGTCGAACTTGTGGCATCATTCCAAGACATCCCTAAGGTGGGACAAGTGATCTTTTGATGCAGTAGCATCGTACACAACCATCCAAGCAAGCACAAAGGTGGAAGACAGATGGAAAAGCACTAGTGCACATTTTGAAATGTTTTTAAAAATTAATGAGCGGATATTAATGTAATAGCTAGGGGAAGCATACTTACATTTATATCTAGATGTTGTAAATAGATATTGAGTGTTGCTCTCATCTGTCGAATGTAGATGCATTTATGCATAATGAATGCAAGTAGGTAGATTTAATTTAATAGATTAGATAGTTTAGAAGTGTAGGAGGGAAAATGGATATAAGCACCCTCGCCCTTGTATCATTGTAACTTTATGATCATTCAGAATTCATAAGCTGTAGAGCTGAAGAAGAGAGCTGTAGAGAAGAACCCATGTACAAGAATTCTTGAGTTAATATATGAAGCTTTGACTCAATTTCCAGGGTGTTATGATGCTTACTGTTTACATTTGTTAAATGGTATGTTTACAGTTGTTTTATTTTCTCTATTATGCATTTGTTTAAATGTTGTGTCGAGTGTATGATTTCATGTTGAGTGTATGAAGTCTGAGAGAGGACAAGAATGAGTTTCAATTAATTCTCTTCCTGAGAATTCCTACAAAGAGTGTAGTGAACATCTGCAAGGTGTGCGTTGATGAGGATATGAGTTTTATCTCAGAAAGCTCAAGAGAGATATCGTTATTCTCATAACCAGCAGAAGTCCAAGTGAGGCACAGAGTTGTGCAAGGTGTGCGCAGGCTAGTTGAAGCCTTAGAACTTATCAACTAAGGTGAAGGTTGAAGGACTACTATTGCAAAGAGTTCACAGGGTCAAAGACTTAAATAACCAGAGGTTATTTGAAAGTTGTCGCAAGGAGTGCGAGCAAGATTCCTTTTGGGGGCTTGAGTTTGCAAGTGAGAGCTTAGGAGGGATAACACCTTTGAAGTGTTCAAAGGGAGGTGGATATCGAAATCATCTCGTAGAATTCAAGTCCAGGTGGAAGGATGCCAAGTCATTTTGGCCAAGAGATCCTTGAAGAAGGGTGAGCGAACGGTGAAATTTCTTCGTGGAAGAAGTGCCGAAAATTTCGTGGACCATTCGATCTCACAGATCTGTGAGAAGGTTAAGGATTAGTGTCTTTTAGCATTCAGGAGCTCAGCAGGAGTAGCAATCATTAGATGAGAAGAAATAGGAGCTGTTGATTCCCCTTTGAAGTGGAATTTTGGCATTTTGGCATTTCGGGGTTCGACATTTTGGCAATTCCAATGATAAGGAGCCAGGGCACTTTGTGTTGAAAACCTCAAAGTCATGAAACACGATGTGTCTTTGGAGTAGGGTTGTGGTCAGGGAGGAAGAAGTCACATGGACCGAGATTTGGTCAGGGGCTAATCGTCATTGAGCCCATTTTGACATTTTGGCATTTCGAGGTTCGGGAAGTAGAGTAGGCTATGATTTTGGAATCAAGAGTCTCAAACTCTCTGTTCCTGGGATCCCGAAGAGAAAAAGGAAAAAATATCGAAAGGTTGAAGGAAAATAGCCGTTGGGTACCAATTGGGTTTCAGTGTTTTGGGACTCAAGAGGTAGAGTTGCATGGTCAACACAACTCCCAAAATCGAGAAGAGAGAAATGCTAAAAGGTGGGTCCCAAGTATCACTCAGAGGGTACGTGCGGCGGAAGTCAAAGGAGTGGTTAAGGTTCAAAGAAATTCTCGAAAGGTTGAGGGTTGACGAAAACCCTGAAAGAATGTAAGCCATTGGATCGAGGTAGGCCCCAACCGTCAATCTTGTCAGAGGAGAAATTTTGAAATTCGGGGAATCTTAGGGGAAGAGGAACGATTGTTGGTTGTTCGCTCAAGTCCCAAAAAACCAAAATTAGTGGGAAACAGGTGGCATGTTCTCGTTGCGTTGGAGCGGTCAACCACTGTTGACATTTTGCGTTTTGGCAATTTCCAAGAGCTTTGGAAATACATCGGGACTCTCCAACTCCCGAAACCCGAAGTCCTTTGTGGCTTAAACAAAGGGTTTAATTAACCCTTGGCATGGTTTTAGTGAATATCATGCGCTGATATCGGCCTGAGGGTTGGGGGTCTGGGTCAGTTGTGGTATCAGAGCATAGAAAAAATTATTTTCTTTCTGTAGCAGAGAGAAAAGAGGAAATTTTTTTAGCCATGCTGCCGAGAAGAAGAGATAGGCAAATGCCTGATCCAGCAATGGAAAGAGAAATGCGTGAGTTACGTGCCAGACTTGATGCTCTGGAGACAACACAGAGGTGCACAGTTGACGCTGGTGATATTAGCGAAGCTAAAAGTGAAAATGAAGCTGGAAATGAAGGAGAAGAAGTTGCAGTCGAAGATGTTGTAGAAGAATGCCTATTCAGGGATGTTGCAAGGATAGGTGCTAGGGAAAAAATGGACATTCCAATGTACGAAGGAAACTTGGATGTTGAAGAACTTCTAGACTGGATTAGAGCTCTAGACAAATACTTCAACTATGAGGATGTTGAGGAAGACAAGAAAGTTAAACATGCCATTACTAGACTTAAAGGGCATGCAGCGCTGTGGTGGGATGAACTACAGGCTGACAGACACTTCAAGGGAAAGAAAAAAATCAAAAGATGGGATAGAATGGTTGCAAAGATGAATGCCAAATTTATACCCAGGGATTATCAAATCACTCTGTTTCTGAGGATGAAAAATTTGAGATAGAAGAATAACACTTAAAGCATCTAGTTTCAGTAATGAGGAGATTACAGTAGGAGAAATTGTTGATTAATATGAAGAAATCACCATTTATGTGGACATAACTCATTTATTTGGGTTTTGTTATCTCTGCAAATGAACTGAAAATGGATCCGGAAAAGATAAAGGTGATTAAGGATTGGCTATCGCCAAAGAGCATGTTTGAAGTACAAAGCTTCCATGGTTTGGCTAGCTTCTACAGGAAATTCATCCGAAACTTCAGTGGAATTAGCGCACTGATGATGGGTACGGTGAAGAAACAACACAAATCTTTTCACTGGACAGAGGAAGCAGAGAAGATTTTCAATCTACTGAAGAAGAAGATCATTGAGCAACAAATTCTGGTTTTGTTGGATTTCAGCAAGACATTCTAGGTCAGGTGTGATGCGAGTGGATTTGCAATTGGAGCAGTCTTAAGACAAGATGACAGGCTAGTCACATATTTCAGTGAAAAAATGAATGAAGGAAAGATTAAGTACTCCACGCATGACAAGGAATTCTATGAAGTCATACAAGCACTAAAGAAATGGAGACACTATTTGGTTCCCAAGGAGTTTGTTTTGTATAGCGATAATCACGCTTTACAATTCATGACTCGACATGAGAAGTTGAACCAAAATCATGCTAAATGGGTTGAATTCATGTAGAATTTTACTTTTGTGACTAAGCATATTTTTGGAACTGCTAACAAAGTTGTTGATGCTTTGAGCAGGAAATGTTTTCTTATGCAAGAATTCAGAGTCAAGACTTTGGGTTTTGATAACCTCAAAGAAATGTACAGGGATGACCCAGATTTTAAAGAACCATATGAGGCATATGAGAATCCAATATTCAGGGATAAAAGCCAATGGAATGAATACATGATCCAGGATGGATTATTGTTCAGGGGAAATTAGCTATGTATTCCAAAATGATCCATGAGGGAGAATTTTCCGAAGGAAAAACACAGTGGAGGATTGGTAGGACATTTCGGTCATGACAAGACGTTCTCAAAGTTGAATGGCTCATAGTTTTGGCTAAGGATGAGGACAAATGTCAATAAATTTATGGACAGGTGCAAAATTTTTCATCACATGAAAGGAAAAACGTAGAACACAGGGTTATACCAACCATTACCCATACCTAAAAGGCCGTGGGATGTAATGAGTATGGATTTCATATTAGGACTACCAAGAACACAAAGAGGATGTGATTCGATCTTTGTGGTAGTCGACAGATTTTCAAAGATGGCACATTTCATACCATGCTAGAAAACCAGTGACGCAACTCATATTACGAACCTGTTTTTCAAGGAAGTCGTCAGACTTCACGGTTTGCCAAAGAGTATCGTGTCTGATCGAGATACCAAGTTCGTATGGCATTTCTGGAGGACGTTATGGAAGAAGTTGGGGACAAGTTTATATTTTAGCTCAATGTATCATCCTCAGATGAATGGACAGACAAAGGTCATAAACAGGAGCTTGGGAGATTTGCTAAGGATCTTAGTGACTAAACACCACAGTCAATGGGATCACATTCTGCCACAGGCGGAATTCACTTACAATGATTCACTCAATAGAAGCACAAGGTAGAGTCCATTCCAAATTGTATATGGAATGTAGACAAGGGGAGTTTCTGAATTGAAATATTCAAAACAAAATGAATTCAAGAGTTCTAGTGCAAGGGACTTTGTAGAAGGAATGAAGGATCTCCACAGTCGAGTTAAGGAGTGATTGCAGAGTTCAAGTCAAGAATACAAGCGGAGAACAGATCAACACAGGCGAGAACTTCAATTTGAAGTTGGTGATCTGATTCTTGTGCATTTGAGGAAGGAGAGGTTCCCAAGGGGAATGTATAACAAGATGAATATGAAAAAGATTGGACCATGCAAGGTCATAAGGAAATTTGGGGCAAAGACATATGAGATTGAATTACCCGATGGGGTCGAAATCTCACCGATATTCAATGTTGCGGATTTGTACCCTTACAGAGATGGAGAAGTAGGAATAGAGGATGAGAAAGAAAAAGTTCAATGGACAAAACAAATGCATGTAGCTGAAAATCCATAGATGGAAGGCATAATTGACAAGAGGATTAGCAAAAAGACCAGGAGGAAAGAGTATTTTTAATACTTGGTCAAGTGGAAAGGACATCCAGTTGAAGATCCTAGTTGGGAAGATGAAGCAGCAATTCATAGGCATGGACAGACCATGCAAGAGCTCATGAACATGAGTTCATGAAAATATTCAAGCAAGGGAGTATGATGCAGGAGCATCGTACGTAGCCAACCAAGCAAGCACAAAGGCAAAAGACAACTGGAAAAGCACCAACGCACATTTTGAAATGTTTTGAAAAATTAATGAGCGGATATTAATGTAATATCTATGGGAAGTGTACTTATATTTATATCTATATGTTGTAAATAGATCTTGAGCATTGCTCTCATTTGTTGAATGTAGAGGCATTTATGCGTAATGAATGCAAGTAGGTAGATTTAATTTAATATATTAGGCAGTTTAGAAGCGTAGGAGGGAAAATGGATATAGACACCCTCACCCTTGTATCATTGTAAATTTATGATCATTCAGAATTCATAAGCTGTAGAGCTGAAGCAGAGAGCTGTAGAGAAGAACCCATGTACATGAATGCTTGAGTTAATATATGAAGCTTTGAATCAATTTTCAGGGTGTTATGATGCTTACTGTTTACATTTGTTAAATGGTATGTTTATAGTTGTTTTATTTTCTCTGTTATGCATTTGTTTCAATGCTGTGTCAGGTGTATGATTTCATGTTGAGTGTATGAAGTCTGAGAGAGGAGAAGAATGAGTTTTAATTGTTTCTCTTCCTGAGAATTCCTGCAAAGAGTGCAGTGAATGTCCACAAGGTGTGCGTTGACGAGGATATGAGTTTTATCTTAGAAAGCTCAGGAGAGATATCACTATTCTCATAACCAGCAAAAGTGCAGGTGAGGCACAGAGCCATGCAAGGTGTGTGCAGGCTGGTTGAAGCCTTAGAAATTCTCAACTAAGGTGAAGGTTGAAGGACTACTATTTCAAAGTGTGCACAGGGTCTAATACTCAAATAACCAGAGGTTATTTGAAAGTGTCTGCAAGGAGTGCGAGAAGGATTCCTTTTGGGGGCTTGAGTTTGCAAGTGAGAGCTCAAGAGGGATAGCACCTTTGAAGTGTTCAAAGGGAGGCAGAGATCGAAATCATCTCGCAAAATTCAAGTTTAGGTGGAAGGATGCCAAGTCATTTTTGCCAAGAGATCCTTGAAGAAGAGTGAACGAACGGTGAAATTTCTTCGTGGAAGAAGTGACGAAAATCCCGTGGACCATTCGATCTCATAGATTTGTGAGAAGGTTAAGGCTGTGTGTCTTTTAGCATTCAAGAGATCAGGAGGAGTAGCGACCATTGGATGAGAAGAAACAGGAGCCGTTGATTCCCCTTTGAAGTGGAATTTTAGCATTTTGGTATTTCAGGGTTCGACATTTCGGCAATTCTGATGACAAGGAGTCGGGGAACTTTGCGTTGAAAACCCCGAAGTCATGAAACATGACATGTCTTTGGAGTAGGGTTGTGGTCATAGAGGAATTAGTCACATGGATCGAGATTTGGTCAGGGGATAATCGTCGTTGAGCCCATTTCGACATTTCGACATTTCGGGGTTCGGGAAGTAGAGTAGGCTGTGATTTTGGAATCGAGAGTCTCAAACTCCCGGTTCGCAAAATCCAGAAGAGAAAAAGGAAAAATTCCTGAAAGGTTGAAGGACGATAGCCGTTGGGTACCAATCGGGTTTTAGGGTTTAGTGACTCAAGAGGTAGAGTTGCATGGTCAACAAAACTCCCGAAATCATGAAGAGAGAAACGTCGAAAGGTGGGTCCCAAGTATCAGTTAGAGGGTATGTGCGACGAAAGTCAAAGGAGTGGTCAAGGTTCAGAGAAATTCCCGAAAGGTTGAGGGTCAGTGAAAAATCCAAAAGAACATAAGCCGTTGGATCGAGGTAGGCCCCAATCGTCAATCTCGTCAGAGGAGAAATTTTGGAATTCAGGGAATCTTTGGGGAAGAGGAACGATTGTTGGTTGTTTGCTCAAGTCCCAAAAAACTGAAATTAGTGGGCAATAGGTGGCATGTGCTCGTCACGTTGGAGTGGTCAACCGTCGTTGACATTTCTCATTTCAGCGATTTCCAAGAGAAGTGGAAATACATCGGGATTCTCCAACTCCCGAAACCCGAAGTCCTTTATGGCTTAAACAAAGGGTTTAATTAACCCTTGGCGTGGTTTTAGTGAAGATCCTGCACTGATCTCGGCATGAGGGTCGGGGGTCTGTGTCATCTTTCTTGTTTTTTGAAAAGACAGTGACATCATCAAGATATACCATAGCTGATTGGTTAATGAGGCCACGAAAAGAAATATCCATTGCTCTGTGGAAAGTGGCACCAACATTTATCAGTCCAAAAGGCATTTTTCTGTAGGCATAAGTTCTCCAAGGGGTACGAAAGGTGGTTTTAATCTGGTCTGAAGGAGACATAAGGGCTTGGTTGTATCCCAAAAAACCATCTAATAAAGATATTTTCTCGGAACCAGACACATGTTGTAGAATTTGTTCCATTGGAGGAACAAGGTAATTGTCTTTATCAGATGCTCGGTTTAAATTTCGAAAATCGACACAAGTCAAATTTCACCACTTTTATTCCTTACATGGACTAAGTTAGATACCCATTGAGTATGCATAACTAGAAAAACTATCTTTGTAGTTAGTAATTTATTCAGTTCCTTTTTAATGGTAGGTTCTAATTTATGATGCATTTTCCTCAATTTTTGTTGAAAAGGGTGAGTCAGGGGTTTCATAGGAATTATATGTTGTATAATGTTTGGATCGAAATTTTTTATGTCATCGTACATCCAAGAAAATACATATTTAAATTATTTAAATAATTTAATGAAAGCAAATATTTCTTTCTCCGAACATCCATTTCCCAGATTAATATTTTGAGAATTATCTCTTGTTTCTAAATTAACAATTTCATAGATCAAAGAGGAACTGTTAGTTTTGCAATTGAATACCCCTCTAAACTTGTCATGTAAGTCATAAAAATTCTCTAATCTTACCACATATTTGGGGATATATTTTACTAGCTCGGACATCGATTCAGAGGATCAAGGATCAAATATTACCGTGAAGTCGCGGAGATTCTCGTCGTGAGTGCCTTCATCAATAACTGCATCCTAGAAGGTGTCTTCCATATGAAAAAATTTGATGATTTGTTGGTCATCATCAAATACTCTCCAATATGTGATGTTGTCCAGAATTGATAGCCTAAATAACAATTCGATCGAAAACACGTTAGGAGAAAAACCTTCAGTGGGCAACAATTTAGAAACAATATTGGCTAGTAAATTAGCTTCTGAGTTACTCATCCTAGGAATAGAATTTATATTAAATGCTAGAAATTTATGCATTAAACTCGGTTTGGTAACTCTTCAGATGCAAATAAAAATAATGTATTTCATTTCTTGCCTGTTTAACTACTATTTCTGAATCACCAAATACTACCAAATTTCGCACGTCCATGTCCAGAGCTTTCCTAAGTCCCTGCAGAAGTGCTTCATACTTAGTTGTGTTGTTAGTTCATTCAAACTCTAATAAAAAAGAAATAAAAGTTTTATTACCTATAGGGTCGATGATCACACAACCAACACCTGCTCCTTCTCGGGATTTGGATCCATCAATGTAACACCCTGCTTCCCCCAGTTTGTAAATATAACTATATTGGCCAAGGACTATGGAAAACTTGAAGGTGTGAATGTTTGATTTGATGGACCTTTGTATAAAATTTCTATGAATGTAAATGATGTTATGAATATGTGTTTCATGACTTCTGAGAGGGGGATGTGCTGTAGAAATCAGATACTTATCAGATACTTATCTTTTAACAGCTGTAGAAATCACCAACCAAGTGCAGGCCTTCCACGAACCTCCTAGCCTTAGACCACACTGTTCGTCAGCTCAACAGTGGGTCACCCCCGAGCTGGGACCGAGCTCCACCCCAAGGCAAGGAATCCTAGGCTAGACTGAGGTTACAGGGAAGACAACACATAAATATCTGGAAGGATTCTTCCCAAAGATGCCATCTTACACCCACTACTACCAGACCCTCATTCCCCACATGCATGTTCCGCCCAGGAGTATACACCTTCACATGCACAATCCATCGGTGCTAACCTCCCCCTCTGGGTCTCGGCAACAGGACGGATCAGGAAGTCTCAGATCCCATAGCTGGTGCTGGACACTCTCTGGAAGAAAACACTTCCCAAAAAACTCTTTCACTTGGAAAGAGTTTCTTGCAGGCCTGACAACCTGCCTCTTCCAACATCAACCACCTCCCTCACCTGGAGAGAAGTCATACACAAGCTCAGCATAGGCTTACTCTGGCCAGTATGCCATGCATAGACAAGCACTGCGTGCCACAACAAACATAGGGAAAACAGACACAGGCTTCCCAAGAACTGGTTCAACAACCATAAGATATTCTCACGGTCAAGATTTCTGAACAGGGTTCCACGCACAAGCTCCCTCAGATTTTCCTGGGGAAACAAAGACTCTTCCCCGAATTCAGCACAGGCTTCTCATAGGCTAGGGTTACACATAGGGGATTTCTCAGAATCAGACACAGACATTCGAGTCACAGGGTCTCCCCAAAGGTTCTCTACAGGAGTTGGGTTAGCCATACTTCTCAGAGCTCCGTACGCATTCAGACAATCCAGTGGAAATGGGAATGGAACCTTCTCATGGCTCACCCTGGCCATTTTATTCACATGCACCAGGGTTTACACTTGTCACCCATGGAACTGCATGCATTCCACCAGCATGCGTTCCTCCCACCACTTGGGGATTCACGTGTCCTTCCAAAAGGACTTAGGATAAAAACATATGATGCTCATATCTTTTGGAATAATATTAAAATATTATTCCCAGGCTTAAGCCCCCTAAGATTAGCCCCTAGGCTCAACACTTAACCCCTTTCCCACCTTCCAGCCCCTAATTCCTTTCCCACTCCGTGGATGCTCAGTCCACCTTCACTCATTCATCGTGGTCGGTCTACACCTGGCGGTGTTTATATTTTATTAAATATTCTGCATACATACAAGTTGATGCCCAAGGCTGTCATGGACGAGCTGGGACTAGAAATCACCAAGTCTTACCATGACCTCTTCTCCTTCGATTCTCGTAAAGTCAAGTGCCTGGGATTGATAAAGGATTTGGCTGTGACATTGACCCAAGCATCAATGAA
>ML817102.1:0-28038 GCA_009831015.1 Picea engelmannii | reverse complement strand
GCAGGGGCCACGTTTCAAAGAGCAATGGATATTGCTTTCATCGGCGAGAAGGATAAATTCGTCCTGATTTATCTTGACGATATTACTGTCTTTTCCAGCAGTCACGAGCTTCATCTACAGCATTTGAGGAAGACGTTTCTGAAATCGCAAATCCATGAAATCGCAAATTACTTTATCCTCCGGGCCCACAGCACAGCTCTCGCCCTTCACCACCGTGGCATGCGGTGCGTTCATGAGGGTCCACGTCGCTTTCAATGATGTCATCGGGTCCCACCTTTCTCGCTTCTCTTCAAGTCTTGTATTCCCACTTTGCTGGCACGTGGTACTCTTCATGTGTCCACCTGGCACATCTCTCAATTGAATCTTCGGGTGTCGGGGTTTCGTGATCCCCGATGACATGAGTTTCTGTTCTCCTGAACTCCCGATCCCCAATTTCCCGATGTGCCTTTGCCTTAGCTAGTCCTCCTGGTTATAGCTTCCGGCCAATGTGACCATCACCCTATGACCACAACCTTAACCCTCGGGGTTTCGGGGTTTGCGATGCCAAAATGCATATGCCTACGGAATTCCCGACTCCTCAAATTCCAACTCTCTGTCGCGCTGACAGCTGGTCCCCACTATGGCATTGTCTTCAGCTCTGATGTGCAGACAACTGTCCCCCACTCATCGGGGTTTCACGTATCACGATTCCAAAGTGCATAAACCCCACATCCACGGGATTCCCGATATCCCAATGGACCAAACACCAAGGGATGGCTTCATTATCGGGACTTTTCCCAATGGCGTTGATGGTTGCCACGCGTCCCCTATCTGATAGACGGTCCCGATTTCTCCAGGTTTTCATGACTTGTGATGTCCCAAGTTTCTTGTCCTCAGGGACTCCGATACGCCGACTTCCCGATGCACCAAATTCCGATAGACGACTCCTTTGTCGGGATTTTTTTTTTCCCGATGACAAGGTTCTATGTCAACTAAAAACCCCGATAGATGATATACCGATGGGTCGCTCGATCTCTGCCATGTGTCCCCACAAACGGACGGCTCGGATCGTTCCCGGGAATTCCACCATGAAAACTCGCGATCTCATGTCATCGTGACTCCCGATTTCACGAATGTCGATATCCCGATTTCCCGAAATGGGCAATCTCACGACATGTGTCCTCCATCTTTCAGACGGTTTAGATCTATTTCAGAGCTTTCGCCCCTAGTTTCTGAGGTTTAACCTTCAGACACCTCCCGGCATATCCAACGGCTGTCAGGTTTTCCGGCCGAGATATGACGGCTCAAACGGTTTCTAACTAACTCGGGATTTCCCGTATCGCAATTTCCACTCTCCTGTGCCATTTCCAAAGGAATTTTAATCCTTACACACATTTTTCCAGATCTGACGGTCACGAGGGCTCGCCTTCCCTCCTGAACAGATCCTAAGTTTCTAACACCATTGGTGTAGAGACCTGTCTCCCCGTGGCCATAGACCACACCAGCCTGCGGTTTCATAGCACTGCTATACTTCTTGAGTTCTTAATAACTTGTCTAGCAACTCCTTGACACTTTGGAGCAAACTAGGGTCTGAAATTGGCCTTCCAGACCCAATTTCCCCTTGCATTCTTGGTCCAAAGACCGCTCCACTGGCCCATCTAGGCTCAGTGTCAAAACCTTAGCTTTGATACCACTTTGTAGTGTACCTTTTTCACTACCGAGGCTTTCAAACCTCTTTTAACCAATCTATACATGGACTTTTACATAACTCATACTGGAATTTTATAACCACATGCATTCAAGCAAAATAATACATTTAACTCAGATTAAAACATATGAATTACTGTTGTATTCAACAAGCATTTAGCCTTATCATATTAATTCATATACACAGCAGAAAACATGATACATAAACAACTCAGTCATGCAAAACATGATCAAAGCATAATTCAAATACTTATCTTTTAACAGTTGTAGAAATCACCAACCAAGTGCAGGCCTTCCACGAACCTCCCAGCCTTAGACCACACTGTTCATCAGCTCAACAGTGGGTCACCCCCGAGCTGGGACCGAGCTCCACCCCAAGGCAAGGAATCCTAGGCTAGACTGAGGTTACAGGGAAGACAACACAGAAATATCTGGAAGGATTCTTCCCAAAGATGCCATCTTACACCCACTACTACCAGACCCTCATTCCCCACATGCCTGTTCTGCCCGGGAGTATACACCTTCACACACACAGTCCATCGGTGCTAACCTCCCCCTCTAGGTCTCGGCAACAGGTCGAATCAGGAAGTCTCAGAGCCCATAGTTGGTGCTGGACATTCTCTGGAAGAAAACACTTCCTAGCAAACTCTTTCACCTGGAAAGAGTTTCTCGCAGGCCTGACAACCTGCCTCTTCCAACATCAACCACCTCCCTCACCTGGAGAGAAGTCATACAAAAGCTCAACATAGGCTTACTCTGGACAGTATGCCATGCGCAGACAAGCACTGCGTGCCACAACAAACACAGGGAAAACAGACACAGGCTTCCCAAGAACTGGTTCAGCAGCCACAGGATATTCTCACGGTCAAGATTTTTGAACAGGGTTCCACGCACAAGCTCACTCAGCTTTTCCTGGGAAAACAGAGACTATTCCCCAAATTCAACACAGGCTTCTCATAGGCTAGGGTTACATGCAGGGGATTTCTCAGAATCAGACACAGACATTCGAGTCACAGGGTCTCCCCAAAGGTTCTCTACAGGAGTCGGGTTAGTCATACTGCTCAGAGCTTCGTACGCATTCAGACAATCTGGTGGAAATGGGAATGGAACCTTCTCACGGCTCACCCTGGCCATTTTATTCACATGCACCAGGGTTGACACTTGTCACCCATGGAACTGCATGCGTTCCACCAGCACGCGTTCCTCCCACCACTTGGGGATTCACGTGTCCTTCCAAAAGGACTTAGGATAAAAACATATGATGCTCATATCTTTTAGAATAATATTAAAATATTATTCCCAGGATTAAGCCCCCTAAGCTTAGCCCCTAGGCTCAACACTTAGCCCCTTTCCCACCTTCCAGCCCCTAATTCCTTGCCCACTCCGTGGACGCTCGGTCCCCCTTCACTCATTCATCGTGGTCAGTCTGCACCTGGTGGTGTTTATATTTTATTAAATATTCTGCATACATACAAGTACAACAACAGTCTCCTAGCCTTCAAACACTTAGGCTTACTGGCCTAACAACCACATAAGCCTTCCAGCTTATACAAAACTTGTCTCACCAGCCTATAGAACACATTTACAATTCATTGCATATATCATGATCTGTAATGGGGCTCGGCCTTGGGGACACTACAGATAACTTGCCCAAGAATCATTTGATGGTTCAGTTGACCTAGGTCTGGGAACCCTGTGGAAGAAAGAGTTAGTTTTTGAAAGCCTCGGAGCCACAGAAGCTCGAAGCTCTGAGAGGTTGATTTTCATTGCCCGAGTTCAGAAAGGATAGTGGATCGTGTTATTGAAAGGGAGTATTGCTTTCATTTGGTAGACAAACGAACGAGATCCTTCTGGGAGTATCCCAGGTCTGTCAGAACCAATGGATCTAGAAGTGGAGCACAGGCCTTAACGCCTTCCCCCTCCCCCCCCCTTCAACCTTTGAAAGTAGCGATGGAACCGAGACCATAGATCCCAGGAACCATCGAGAGTTACGTTGACCGTAAATATTAACCCTTGTGTAGGTGGGAGAGAGGACTCGTCAAAGTCCCGAAAGTCCCGATGTAATCAAAACCATCCACCGGTAAAGGACACATGGCAAAGGATCAACGGTTTGTTGACTCACTGAGTGAAGGAATTCAAAGGGTAGAGTTTTGTGAACTCGCAAAACCCAAAACCTTGATTTGATCTGAACCATCAGATCACAGAAGAATCATGCTCGTTGATCTGGATGCGGGGATATCGGGAGTTCGAGGATCGGGCTTTAGAAAGGTAGGCGTTGGTTGTGTTCCAACTTCACGAAACACGATGTCTTGATGAGCTCAAAGAAAAATACCCCAGTCATAGCGAACGGTAATATGAGTGGAAGGTTTAGGGAAGAGCAACTGAGGATCGAGATTTCGGGGAACAAAGAGTTAGAGTCGACTCACGTTCACTATCCCGATACACAAAATTGTGATACAATCAAAACTGTCTATCGGGGAGATAGCATAGGACTGTAGATCTAATCCTTGGAAGGGAATCGAAGATCAGGAGTTATGAAGTAGGGGTCAGGGTTCAATAAGGTCTATGGATTAGTTATCAGGACCTCGGTAGGGGATAAAAGAGTTGATTTGGATCGATAGACATGAATACAATTTATTTTATTCAAGCCCATCGTGGGGGTGTTACAAATTGGTATCAGAGCATGGTTACAACACTCGGTCTATTTGGGCTCATGGACGATCACATTAAGAGGTGACATCTTACCTTACTCTCTTCCTAGAAAGGTTGGTTAAGCCCTTATTATAGAGAGAAGGACAACTTACTGTTGCGTGTGTATGCATTTCTTAAATAGGAATTATGTGTTGGTTGTGAACGGATATAATGTTGGCTAACAAAAAGTGTTTTGTCTACACGCAAGTAGACAATCAACCATGGGAAACTGCAAACATATAGAATGTTGATGCACCACGAAGTGGGGGATGGCTCCCATAATAGAGACAAAGAGTCTGAAGAAAGTAGGGCGGTAGAAACCCTTCCAGATCTATCTAAGGCTGTGAGGAGTCTCATGGCTGAACTACAAAACTGCAAGGCCGACAACGAGAGGTTGATAAAAGAGCAAGAGAAGCAAACATAAATTAATGCAGTCTTGCTACAAAGTTTATCTGACATACAAAGACAACTGCAGCATGGACCTGACAGCAGTCATGTGGACCGACGATAGACAAAGAGGAGTCGAATTCCACCTGAGATACAAAAATGTGGTCTTTTAAGAGGCCACAATGGGAAGAGCACCTCGAGAAAGGTCCACCCAGAGATAAGGGACAAGCATTGGATGATTCATCTGGAAAGGAAACTAGCAACGCGGAGGGATCTTCCAGTAGCAGAACTAGTCCACATTCTCGAAGGAAACTGAAGAGACAAAAGCATTCCAAAATTCATAATCTCGAAGAATTCAAGAAGGCAAAACCACCCTCTTTCAATGGTGAGATAAAGAGGGGAGCGGAAGCAAAGGCCTAACTACTTGGACTAAAGAAGTATTTTAGAGTCCATGACTTCTCAGAAAACTTGAAGGCCCGAGTAGCCACTTTCAAATTGAATGGAAAAGATTCCATTTGGTGGGAAGACCTTAAGAATGTGAAAGGAGTTCATCAAGAAGACTTGTCTTGGGAACGGTTTGAAAATAACTTTAGGAAGAAGTATCTGTCGGAAAAGTATTTCGACAAAAAGACTAAAGATTTCTATGAACGCAAGATGGGACAACTCACCATAGAGGAATATGTCAGTAGATTCCTTGATTTGATGAGGTATGTACCCTACATAAAAGACAAAAAGGCAAAGGTGAAACGATTCATCAGTGGGCTACCTAAGGAATATCAGAACAAGATTGATTTTGATGAGCCAAAGACCCTAGAAGACACTATCTAAAAGGAAAGATATTGTTGTGAACAGTTTGGGCCTCGACCAGAACCTCACAAAGGCTGGAAGCAGAAGAATAGTTCGGGATTCCAGAAAAAGGGTTTTAAATCCCCAATATTTAAAAGCTATAAAAAGGATTCAAGGATGAGATTTCTGACCCGAAGTGTACACCAGCAAAATTTCCCCTCCCAGAGCGGAAATAAACCTTTTGGATCAACCCCCAGAAATAATGATAACCTGAAGAAGGAACCCTTGAAATGTTGGGGTTGTGGAGAAGAACATCTACTGAGGGACTGCTCACACTGATGACAGAACAATAGGAGAATTTACAACATCCAAGAGGCTACCACTGTCAATGAAGTGGCCAGGAGTATGCCGTGAATTTATGTAGCCATGGGTAATAAAAAAGATGGCCACCAAGCTTTAGTGGTGGAGATGGAAGGTATGATCGCCAACCATCTAGTGTCTATTCTAATTGAACTTGGTTCAAATTTGAGTTATATAGCTCCTCAAGTTGTTGATAAATGTAAATTACAGCCACATAAACATGCCAAGTCATGGTTGGTACAGTTAGCCACTGGCACCAAAAGAAAGGTAGCGGAGGTCATACCATATTTCCAATTCACCTTGGGTGGATTCCCCACCCAAGAAACCCTTAACATAATACCTCTAGGATCATATGACATGTTGATTGGTATGGACTGGCTAGCTGCATAGAAATCCAGACTGGACTGTTACCATAAAACCTTAGAATGTGTAAGTGAAGTAGGAAGAAGGATAACCCTTCAAGGGATCCAGAAACCTGTCTCGGTGAGACGAATATCATCCCTTCAAATGAGAAAGTATTGCAAAAGGGGATGTCCACTATATGCAATACAGGTGTTGGAATCAGTTGAGGATGACAAACCAAGCCTCGAAGACCACCCCATACTAAGATAATATAGATATGTGTTTCCAAAAGAGGTACTAGGTCTAACTCTGAGAAGGGACATTGACTTCTCGATATAACTTGCACTAGGAGTAGTGCCAGTATCTATGACACCCTATAGGATGAGCACACCCGAGCTAGTGGAGCTTAAATTACAACTAAAAGAAATGATGGACAAAGGATATATTTGGCCCAATGTGTCTCCATGGGGAGCACCAGTCCTGTTTGTGAAAAAGAAAGATGGTACCCTCCGACTGTGCATAGATTATAGACAACTCAATAAGGTAACCATAAATAACATGTACCCATTACCCTGGATTGATGACTTTTTCGATCAATTGGGAGGTGCTTCCATCTTCTCAAAGATTGATTTGAGATATGGATACTATCAAGTCCGAATCAAGGGTGAAGACATCCACAAAACTGCCTTCAGGATGAGATATATTCACTACGAGTTTGTGGTAGTACTATTTGGATTAACCAATGCCCCTGCCACTTTTATATGCTTGATGAAGAATTTGCTCAGCAAATTCCTAGACAAATTTGTACTAGTTTTTATTGATGATATTTTAATCTACTCCAAGAATACAGAGGAACATGAGGAACATCTTAGACTTGTGCTTCAAGTGCTAAGATAACATCATCTCTATGCCAAATTTAGCAAATGTGACTTTTTCTAGAAGCAAATACATTACTTGGGCCATGTCATTTAAGAAGGGGTAGTAGTAGACCCTGAAAAGATTAGGTCTATCATGGAATGGCCTACCCCAAAAGATGTTTCGGATATCAGATCCTTTATGGGATTAGCATGATACTATAGGAGATTTATAAAAGGATTCTCCAAGATTGGTTGTCCAATCACTTCCCTCTAGAAGAGGGGAGCTAAATTCATGTGGACAAAAGAATTTGAAGAAAGATATCAATCCTTGAAATACCTTCTGACCCACACACCCATGATGAAGATCGTTGATCTCGAAACTGACTTCCTAGTGTGCACAGATGCCTACAAGGAAGGGTTCGGAGGAGTCCTTATGAAAGAAGGAAGCGCAGTCTGCTATGAATCCCAAAAATTGAATGAGCACGAAGTCAACTACATGACCCATGATTTAGAGCTGGCCACCATAGTGCACACCTTAAAAATGTGGAGGCATTACCTCCTGGGTAGGAAATTTGTACTTATGATAGACCACTGTGGATTACAACACTTGTTTGACCAACCAAAACTCAATGATAGACAAGCTAGGTGGATGGCCCTCCTTAGCGAGTTTGATTTTGAAATCAAACATATCAGAGGAAAGGAAAATAAGGTAGCTAATGCCCTTAGCAGAAGTATGAAAACAATTCACTTGGAAACGATGAACACCTACGAGACGAATGTCAAGGAAAGAGTCAGGAATGCACAAGAAACAGACACATTCTTCGAGATGGTGACCTTGTACCTAGAGAAAGAACCCATAGGGTTAAAGTATGAGGGCTACCGGATGTTATATGGAGGTCTTCTAACCTAAAAAAATAGATTATATATTCCATATTGTGACGACTTGAAGAGGTTCATAATGGATGAACTACATAAAACACCCTATACTGGTCACCCAGGATACTAGAAGATCATCACGGCCACTAGGAGATAATTCTATTGGCCTGGATTGAAGAAAGACATAGCTGAGTATTTAGTCAAATGTATAGAATGCCAACAAGTTAAATCAGAACACCGACACCCAGTAGGATTATTACAACCTCTTCCAATCTCGGAATGGAAATGGGAAACCATCTCCATGGATTTCATCACCATATTACCAACATCGACTAGACAGAATGACACCATCATGGTAGTGGTGGAAAAATTAAGCAAGTCTGCTCATTTTATTCTCATCAAATTGACTTGAAAGGAAATAGATATTGCCAACATATTCATGAAAGAGATATTCAGACTACACGACATGCCTAAGGAAATCGTGTCTGACAGAGACATGAAATTTACTTCAAACTTTTGGAAATCCTTGATGATTAGTCTGGAGACCAAATTACTGTTTAGCATAGCCTATCATCCCCAAACCAATGGACAAACATAATACTGAACCAAATATTAGAAGACATGCTAAGGATGCATGTAATGTATCAACCTAAAAAGTGGGAAGATTACTTGCCATTGGTGGAATTTGCCTACAACAATGGCTACCAAGAATCCCTGAAGATGAGTCCTTTCGAAGTACACTATGGTAGGTCGTGCAACACTCCAGTCAGTTGGAGTAATCCCGTAAATAGAATCACTATTGGACCCAACATGTTGAAAGAAATGAAACAACAAGTGATTCAGATAAAACAAAATCTGAAGGTCGCTCAGAATAGACAAAAAAGTTACGCTGACAGAAAGATAACTCCAAGAGAATTCAAGATGGGAGAGCATGTATATCTTAGATTTAGTCTCAGGAAGAGTTCCCTGAGGATGGAAGCTTGTGCCAAGTTGGCACCTCAGTATTGTGGACCCTTTGAAGTTATAGATAGAGTGGGACCTGTAAAATATAGGCTAGCACTTCCTCCCACAATAAAATCACATAATGTTTTCCATGTTTCATTATTGAAGAGATATGTACATGATTCTAATCATATAATTGACTGGTCTATGATCCAGGAGGAACCGGAGGGAAAAATTCCTGCCAAAACCTCAATGCATACTGGACAGAAAGGAAACCCCACTAAGGAACCAAACTATTGCACATGTCAAGGTGCAGTGGAAACATTTTGGCCCAAATGAGGCTACGTGGGAAATGGAATATGCCATGAAACAGGCATATCCAATTTTGTTTACTTCTTTATATAGACATCATATTGGTAGATAGAACATCGAGGACGTTGTTCCTTTAAGGGGGCGAGAATCGTAACACCCTGTTTCCCCCAGTCTGTAAATATAACTATATTGGCTAAGGACTATGGCAAACTCGAAGGTGTGAATGTTTGATTTGATGGACCTTTGTATAAAAGGTCGTTGAATGTAAATTATGTTATGAATATGTGTTGCATGATTTTTGGGAGGGGGATGTGCTAAAAGAGATCACGATGGTTAATAAAAATGTGGTGGAAGGGACCTAGAATGGTTGCGTTAACTTCCACCGAACCAGTACCACACTGGTTTTACTTGCTCAAATACCAAAGAAACTCTCTGACCTTGAATGAATTCCCCATCAACATGGTAGGTGGGGAGGATCCTCAAGAGTTAATGAGGGGATGGGGGCAAACTGACCATCTGTAAATCTCTCAGACCTGACCACGGATGAGGACATTCTCACCACAAACAATCTTGTAGAGGGATGCAAGAAAGGAAGCATGGGGGTGTGTAGGTGGAGAGCAACAAAGATCATGGATAGGAACCTAAGCTCTCGAATCAAATGAACTTATGACCATAGGAGAAGGAGAGTAACCTTCATCCTCGATTATTTTTCTGTATCAGGAGAAGGAGAGTAACCTTCATCCTTGAATTTCATTGAGTCAGAGGTAAGAGATTGAATCTCATAGCATCGTGGTCTAGCTCAAGGGTGGCTAGTGGTAAATCCGTTTGGAGTCAGTAAGCCTATGGTTGGGTGGAAATGAGCACCCCTCTCAACAGTCACATCATGCCCTGTGAATTTGATAAGTGTTTTATGCCTTATATTTTGAATTAATTATCATGGATACACACTCATGTTTATACACTCATAAATGGTTTCTGTGTGGAAGGATTGCCTAGTGTTTTAGATTGGAAATAATGGATGCATGTGTATACTTATATTCCATAGTTGGTTTATGTACAAAATGATTAAGTCTGGAGCATGGGTTCATTCTACAGAGAATCGTCTCATCTTCTTGATTCTCGTGGTGTTCTAATTTAACCCCTCGAAAGAATCTTCCCCAGGGAATTACATCATATCTCAGAGTCAGAGAAATCTCCTTGGTATGGCTACTGCTATGGTAAATCCATGAGTTTACCTTGCCCCAGTGTCCTAACTCCTAACTCGGTGAGTTAGGAAGGCACTTCATTCAGGTCAGTAGCCTAGGGACTTCGAAACACGACCGAGCTCCTACCCAAAAACCCGACTAAGAGTAGGGATAACTTTCCCAAGAATCATTTGAAGGTTTAGTTGACCTGGGTCTGGGAACCCTGTGCAAGAAAGAGTTAGTTTTCAAAATCCTCGGAGCCACAGAAGCTCAAAGCTCTAAGAAGTTGATTTTCATTTCTCGAGTTCAAAAAGGATAGCGGATCGAGTTATCGAAAGGGAGTACCCCTTTCGTTTGGTAAACGAACGAACAAGATCCTTCCGGGAGTATCCCAAGTTTGTCAGGACCAATGGATCTAGAAGAGGAGCGCAGGTGTTAACGCTTCCCCCCCCCCCTTCAGCCTTCATAAGTAGCGATGGAACAGGGACCGTAGATCCCAGGAACCATCGAGAGTTACCTTGACCATCGATCTTAACCCTTGTGTAGGAGGGAGAGAGGACTTGTCAAAGTCGTAAAAGTATCGATGTAATCGAAACCATCCACTAACAGAGGACATGTGGAGAAGGATCAATGTTTCACTGACTCACCAAATGAACGAAGTCAAAGGGTAGAGTTTTGTGAAATCGAAAAACCTAAAACCCCGATTTGATATGAACCGTCGTATCACAAAAGAATCATGTCCATTGATCTAGACACGGGGATATCAGGTGTTCGGGGATCGAGCTTTAGAAAGGTAGGCATTGGTTGTGTTCCAACTTTACAAAATGCGAAGTCATGACGATCTTGAAGAATAATCCCTCGGTCGCAGTGAACGGTCATATGAGCGGAAGGTTTAGAGAGGAGCTACTGGAGATCAGGATTTTGGGGAACGGAGAGTCAGAGCCGGCTCACGTTCACTATCCCGATACACGAAATTGTGATACAATCGTAGTCGTCTATCGAGGAGATAGAATAGGACCTTAGATCTGATCCTTGGAAGGGAATCAGAGATCAAGAGTTACGAAGTAGGGGTCAAGGTGATCAAAATCTGGACCAGGGGTCAAATTTTAGCTCAAAAATCAACATTCTCGGAATTGCCTCAAAACAAACGAGAGAATATCCCTCATCGTCATGAACCCAACGCAACTTGTTTGGGTTCAAATGGACATCGGGAGCGAGAGATATCGCGATCTGTTCGAATCGCCAAACAGGTAAAAAAAAGGGACGATGACTGTGCAGTACGTACAGTTCATACGGATGCTGACGTGGCATGATCGTACGCTGACGTGGCAGAGGTTGTACGTCCAGGTGGCAGATGATGATGTGGCCTTCAATTATTGGCAGATTTGGGTGAATGGTGTTTTGACATGTGGCAATTTTTGGTTTGTGGTTTGGTGCCATGTGGCCTAGTCATGGGTTGCCACATGGCACCATTGTATTGGTTATTGGTTCAAAAATTAATGGAGTCCGTGGGGATCGAACCCCGGACCTCCCCCTTTTGGTAGTTCTTTGGTAATGTGTGGGCTACCACTAGCCCACACGGTGGTCCTTATATAGCATATGTGTTTTATAACATTTGAATTGTTTTGAAATGTGATATGGGGTGTGTCTGGGCTAGGGATTAGCCCCAGCCCTGGTCGCATACATTTATATATATGACCACCGATTTATACACCAAGTGCGCATGGGAGTTTGTATTTCAAACGGAGCTCCAACCCCTGGTTTCGCATGTGACCACATGGAGCGCACGGGAGTTAAGTTTGGTATTTCAAACGGTTTTTGTTCTATTCGTTTGGAAATAGAGCCCTATTTGCAATAGCGCGAGGTCTTATGGTGACCACATGTGCCCACGAGTTTGACGGTTAGGGGTTGGCGTGCCCATAACTGTTTGACAGTTTGCACCTATATGCGGTTTCACTCGGTGCCGAGTTTTAACACGTGTTTTTTAGCGTGTTCTTGGGAGAACGCCCAGAGGTGCGTTTTGGCGAACCAGAGACAACAAGCTTGAAGGAAGAGAATGGCAGGAGGCCTATCTTCTTCATTTTTTGGCCGAATGAGGTGCCGTAAAAGCCCAGCTAGGGGTTTTTGGATGTTCTGAATCCATTGGCACTATTTTCACAGCCATTTGAAGACTTTTTTTGTAGGTTTTTAACCATTGAAGTTTCAGAGAGCTCTAGGGAGCTTGAAGCCCTCATTGTTTGAGGTCTTGCTCAGATGAGCCTATGTTTGTTTTCTGTGATTGAATAATCATTTTTGACTAATTATTATGCTCTGAACACTTTGGTATAGGTTTTAGATCCATTTGAGGACTTTTATAGGTGTTTTTACCAAAGAGAAGCTCAAGGAAGCTTAAGGCCACATGTAGAAGAGGTCATGCCCGGATGAGCCATGATCCGTTTTCAGAGTTCTATTAGTCATTTTTGGGGTTTTTATGTATTCTGATCCCAATGGTACAGTAAAAATTTCCATTGGAGTTGAGAAGTATATTGTAAAAGAATCTTTGACAAATTAATCCCAGAGAGCCAAGTCCATTGATGGAGGCTCAAGGAGATGTAGCTCGGAGAGGGGTGAACTCCTTTATCATCTTGTTCTTGTTGTGAGAGTTTGTTGGTTATTATTTTATGCAAGTTATGTTGTTGTGTATTTATTTAAAGTACATATTTAACCATTTAAAAGAACATATCCTCACACATGAACATTTAAAAGAAGATGCATAAACTTGGCACATAATTTATCTTGCATATTTTAACACATGAAGCAAGGTCCTGTAAAGTTTATTTTTAATGAAGTAGAAGGTGCTTGCATAGCATAACAAGTCAGCCTTCTATTTTTAGATCACAAGGTTCAATAAGTTCTGTGTATTAGTTAGTAGGACCCTAGTAGGGGATAAAAGAGATGATTTGGCTCGATAGACGTGAATAGAATTTTATTTTATTCATGCCCATCGTGGGGGTGTTACAATCAAAATACAGGGACCAGATTGGTGTGTCATTAGTAGTACTTGGCATATTCAGCAAAGTTGGTGCCTGAGTATAGGTTGTAACTTTAGATTATTGTTTTGGATCAGTGATAGAGGGAACTTCTTTCATGAAGTTACCAAAAAAGGAAATCCCTACGTTTCAATTGAATTTGTAGAGGTAACGAAAGGCTCATTTGGATCGTTCAAATCTTTCATGGTATGCTTAAGGTAATGCTCTTTGTTTATTCTCATTTTGTTGGGTTGTCTATTTTCAAGCAACCATAAATGAGACCAGTCTGTAGAAAAATAACCGTGTAGTTGTTCTAACCAATCTTTAGTTAAAAATAGACCATAAAATTTAGGAATGTCAACAACGATAATATCAATTACTTAATAAAATTTGGGATTGTATGATAATCTAATCAACACATTCTTAAGTTCACCGATCACTTTAACATTCGTTCGATCTAGCTGAATGATTTTTAGATTAGAAGGTTTTAATTCTGCATTAATTTTTTGGCATACAGACAGAGGCATCACATTTCATGATGCACCAGAGTCAACCATACAATTATGTACATTCCTATTAAAAATTTCAAACATCAATAAAAATGGGGAAATATTTTTTCGTGCAGAAACAATAGAATTATGTTCATTTTTTGTTGTTGTTCCTGAAATATTTTTATCTAGGTTTCCTATAGTTTTTTTTGCTAAGTCCCTTTTATCTTGATGTTCAGATGTCTTTTTAGTTGGGACATTTTTAGCTGAGTTTAAGTCAATTTTTGCTGATTTTTTTGTACTAACATCATTCTTTTTACTATTTTCAGCGATGCTTTGAAGCATTTTCTACAAAATAAGAGGATATTTCAGCAGTTCAAAAACATAAATATTTTCCCTTAATTTTTCAGATCTTCAGTTAAATCATACTCTAAAACTGGGGCAGCTAGATTTTGTCTTGTTTCAGTTTACTTTGGTTGTTTGGGAACCACATTTTTACTTGTTTCGGGTGTGAGCTTGTTTTGTGTTTTTCTTCTAGTGTTGTAGGGGTGAAAAATTTCAAAATTTTCTTGAAAAATACGGTTTGACAAGTGCCCGAAAAGGGGAGGAGATGAGTCCTCCTCTTTTGGAAGCTCTTCCTCAACTTTATCATCAACATTTTTTAGGAAAAATAGAAACAGAATTGTCATGAGCTTCCAATATTGTTTGCAAAGCATATTGTAAACTTTCGAAATTTAGACCTTCTGTGGTCGGGTTTGGCCAGTTTGGAGGGAAAGGTTTTCTAAAAGGAGGTTTGAAACTTCCTTTACTTGTAGATGCCTCCTCGAATGATATTTTCAAGTTGACGACTTGATTGGACAATTTCTGGAAAGATTTCTACAAGCTCTCCAAGTCTAATGTCTCTTGTTGATTTTTAGGTTGAGGAGGCCTAGTGAGAATTTATATTTTCTTCTTAGAAGATGAAGTTGTTTCAACTTAACTACTACGATTATCTTTTGAGTTCAATATATGTTTCTCAATTTGACTTTCCTCCTTAAAGGATTGTAACAATGTGTTCTTTTTGGACCTTTTAACCCATATGATTATGTTATTATGAAGGGCCTTAGTATAATATGCAACAATAAAGCTTTCTACAGGCATTAAATCTACAGGGATTTTGTTTTTTAGAGTTAGAAATATTTGGTTAAAGTCTTTCACTTTTTCTTTAGGATTCATTTTTAAGCTAGAAAGTTCCATAACCAAGACTTCCATAGATTTATCATCTCCAAATTTTTCTAGAAAACAAGTTTTGAACTTGTCCCAAGAGACGATGGTCTGAGGTTGTTGAGAGAAATACTAGGTTGAGGCATTTCCCTCAAAAGTATAAGGAAATAATCTGCACACCACATCTTCATGTTCGACACTCCAGAGTCTAATGGCTATAATAAATTTCTTGATGTGATCCTCAGCTGATTTCTTCGAATCTGGATCAATTTGGGCAGCAATTTCTTTGGATGTTTAGGCAATGGGTGTTGTGGTCCAGGCATAGCCAAAACATCTTGATCGAGCCAAGGTATGGCAGGATTATTTTGGTTTTCCATGGGAGTTGGTGGAATTGAAGGTTGAGATGGTTTACATGAATAACTGACTTCTTCCGAGGATTCACCTCCCAAAGAAGGTGGAGAAGAACCAGGTGGGGATGGTGGAATACTAGATGCTCCAACACCAAGGATAATTTCTTCAGTATGATTGGTAGTATTATCAGTCCCTACATTGTTTCTAGGCAGATCAATAACTTGAATTGGTTCTTGAAGATTTGTAAAGTCAAGGGGTTGATTGAGTTGTCTACCAGGTTGTCTAATACATGATAAGGCACTTTGAGTTCTTATAAGTGACCGGCGGACAATTTATTGGATGCCAATCCATTGCGGGAATGGTGTCACTAGTTCGATAGGTGTATCAGGGCTAACCTTTGAGGTAGTAGTTATTTTAAGTGTAACATTTGTGTCACAGTGACTACGCGTTACGACAAGAGAATGGTTGTTTGGAGGAGTCTTTTGACCTCCACATGCCATCAATTAATTTCAAGCCCTCCTTCTAGTTCCATTTGTTGATGGGTGTAAATGACACACTATCAACTAGAAGATAAAATCTGGATTGGGGTTGTCTAAATAACCCAAGCCGTTTGGAATGAAATGACCCGACGGGTTTAATGGCTCTGTTAGCCAACTAAAGTCCTAAAAATGATAAAAGAAATAAACTAATCTAAGGCTATGATACTAAGAATATAATTTTACTAATTACAAGTTTTCAAATAGAAACATGAATATGTACAAATGATTATAAACAACCTATATACAACTTGCAAGGTTTACTTGAAATCTTGCAAAATAAATGTTCTTAAATTTTTTTCTAAATGAGATAAAGAAAGCACATAAATCATTTTCTTTTATTTTTGAATATTCAAAGATTTAAAACTAATAAATACCAAGCAAATACAATTGAAACAATGATACATAAACAATGAAAGCTAATTCATGCAATCATTATTTCATTAATAAATAATTTAACTAAATAACACATGGACTAACTTGTAACTAATCGACTAAACAAAGTTTATCTTCCTGTGTTGTTGAAGCTCCTATTTGTCCTGCATGTAAGGGAAACCTATGAAATAAAAATACTAGTACTTCCAGAACAAATTCAAATAAGTGTGTAATGTGTTGGAGCAGGAATATAACATAAAAATAATAACTAATTAAAACTCCTATGATTTTATGATAATCAATATTTAAGAACGAGAGAAAACTCAATTCTGAGTATTGATATTATCCATCATTTAACATAAGGAATAAATTCAATAATAATCAAATGAAAAATTGATCACACATACATAATGGAATAACAAATTATGGGCAACATCTAAATACTTAACAATATGAAACACCAAGGCTAAAGTTGCATCAAACATAATATCTCATAAGACCGAGGCAATAGAAGAACATAATGGAATAAGCATCACACGGGTCTAAAGCCAATGGTGAATAGAATTCCCATTTCAGTTCCCAAAATCACATGTCCATACTGTATCGCAACAAAAGTTGTCCTTACTACTAGCACTGATCACTATTTAAACTAGTTTTGGATTAACAACCTCTTATCATGCAAGATAGAGGGTAATCCCCAAAAAATAGATTTCTTTACAAAAATAGTACAACAGGGAACCATTCTTGTAGGAGTTGGTTTATCAAAATTTATTACATAATGACAAAGTTTTATCAAATAAAAAGAAACTACTAAACTATACAGCTTATAATCCAAGAGGGCTTATCCTTGTGAATAGCACCATAATTATTATTTTCATCTAGATGACAAGACAAAATTGATATTTAGAAAATAATACAAACTAAAATTTAGAAATAGACTCGCTACAGAATCATGAGATTTTGTAGCTAGTCTTTTATTAACAAAGAAAATCAAATTGAATCTTCCTATTTGAATTTTATAATAGAAAAAAATGAAAGCAAATCAAAACCACTTTTACCATTCTAGAAATTAGACAGTGAAGGGTTAGATAGTTTTGAGTTAATGATGGAATTAAAGTTGATTGCATTTTTTATAGTCACACTACCAGATCTTTTGGTCCTTTTACTTTCCCGATATTCACATGCCTTAAGTTCTTGATTTTCTCGTTCAAGTAGAGAATTTCGAGATGCCAAGTGTTTTAATTCTACCTGTAAAAATGGTATGTCCATGTAGTAGCGTTCTACCTAGTCGATACAATTGTCACAATGTATCAGTGCTATAGCAGGTCGAGGTTGAGTGTACTCAACAATGGGTGCTTCAGTCTTTCCTTTGGATTGTTTCAAATCATGGCCTATGCCATCAAAGCCCTCTTGAACTTTTAGAAATGAAGGTAGTCTAGAAACAAAGTTGCATTGTGTAGCTTGAACAACAGTTTTGTTTCTGAGACATTGGTTATCCACATCTTCTCATTCAAGGAAATCATTGATTTTGTCATCAAAACAATGATCATTGACCTCGATCACTGAGATCAAGCTCAAATGATCCTGCTTTCGATTTCTCAGACTCCTGGATATTAATCAGCCTGATCTCTTATTTATAAAACTCAAATTTGAGTTATCTTGTTTCTTCTTCTTATGATTTTTATTAATAGTTGGTTTGTCAATCAAAACCTGATTCATCTCAATAGCATGAGTAGGAGAAACCCTCTACTTCAACACATCCACTATGTCTTCTAACGATTTCTTGGGTACAAAATTATATCAAGGTTTTTTACCGAGAGGGTCTTACATAGCAACAAAAATTGGTTCAGTGAGCTCACGGTCTCTATGTGAACCAAAACCTTGAATTTCGATCACAGGGTTATCAGGATTGGGGTTTACATTTGAATGCAAAGATGATTCCACTGTGCTCTCGTGTAGGGAAAAATTGTTTCAACATGGGAAGTTTTCTTAAGTGTCCCCAATTTGAGACAGGTGCGATAGCAACATAATTCGTATAAGCACGTGGTGGAAGAGGCTAGACATAGGGTTTAAACTTTGTTTCTTATAGCGCATTGACATCTTATGCAGACTCATCAACAAATAGAAGGGCATGTTTTTCTTAAAACCTAGGAAAAACATCAACAGTCAGATGTGATACAAAAATACTAAACCATACCTAACCTCGCACATTATAAATTGTTTTAGAATTAGAAGGAGGTCGTGCCATTGAGGTTTCAAGAGGGTAATAGGAGTACCTTTAGGGAAGCATGTCGAATTCCTAGAGACCATGAACAAGATCCAAGGCACGCCTTATATCTTGGTGTTTTTGAGTCCTTTGTTACCTCTAATTGTAGATCCCCAACTTTGGCTCTAAATCCATCAACGTTTGAGAAAAATCATGTGCAACCGCCAGGTTATAACCCTCGAATTTTAGAATGAAAATGTCCCAACCATGTGCCTGCAGATTGTTTATGGAATCATCGTGGGTGAGAAGGGCTTGAGAGCCATTAGGTTCAGTTTGAACCATAGGGGCCATGGTTACTATCAAACAGACACAACAAATACCACACGAGGGAGGCTTCATCTTCCAATAGACAAATAACAAGGAGAGGTCTATGAAAACCAAAACGGCTCAATACCTACGAACTTGGGAGGCTTTCATGATTGATAATTTAAGTTTGGAGGGACAGAAAACCAGAGGACACGCAGGCTCATGAACCATTATGCACAATGAAGATTAAACCCCAACCATTATCAGCTTCCTATTCGAATAATGAATGAAATCCTTAAATGTACAGGACAATAGGAGGATGTGAATTTGTGAGTACATCAGTCTTGTACTAGTTTGATATGAAAGTGATATGACTGATAGAGAAAAGAGCACAATTCAAATGTTAATCCAAGGTTCTGTGCAATTAGGCATAAAAATTAAAACAATACAATCAACCATAGAAATGATCGAGTCATATTACCCAAAATACATAAAAATGTGGTAGTGGATTAATCAATGAGCTTATAAAACTTAAAACTTAGCAACATATAGGTCCCCTCAAGGTGTAATATCTTTGGTAAAAGAAAATAAGAAATCACAAATTGCAGAATGATTACCCAAGCCAAGTTTTGTTTCAATTTCATGCTTGTAGTTAAGAAGTTTAAACAAAGCAAACAAAAATGAAAAAATCATATAATAAGCTATCCCAATAAATCTCCTTGAAGCCAAAAGACAAAAATGTTTATAAATGTAAGGAGGAGGCAGATACAAAAATATTTTATCTCTTTTTGATGACATTTAATTATGATAAAATTTGACAGAATGGGTGGCTGCCAACACGGCCCAAGATAATAATGAAGGCACTGGATTGGGCGAGATGAAATTTTTTCTTCTCAGTTAGAACTTTCCAATAATGTATCGAGTTCCCCTAACAAAGATCGTATGCAAAATTTATGCCCCTAGGAAGTTGACGTATCAACTACCCCCATCGAGCCCTGCAAACCTTTTGGATTTTCATCTTTCGGGGTTAGAGTTTTAGATTTTAATTATGTTAAAAAGGCCTTTGGATTCTCATTGTAACAATTATCTTCTTTTGAATGTGAGTAGTCATCACATCTCTTCTCCAAGTTAATCTTCCACCATTCTAGCGAGTCTTTCACTATGTATTTTTACAGTCTTTGTACATTTGTGCTCATTAATAGAAATTGTGTATTATTGTATCTCTGTGTTTATGGTTGCATCTTTGATGCATTTCTGTTATATTATTGGATATCCAAGATATCTTTGTACATTTCTTTATTATATCTCTGCTCTCATTTCGTGCTGAAAATAATCTGGATCAGGAAACCTCCAACAGAGAAACGCTCTATTACAATAATTCTCAAGACAAGATTTTGCATAGCCTAGAATCCTATTTATATTAAATCTATCTACTAAAAGAACAATCTAGAGGAAGATATTCTAGAAGCGAAAGCCTCTATTAGGTCTTCTTACATTTGACTTATTCTTTCTTATTACTAGGCCTTATTAATATTGTCCTTTATTACATGGGAAATATATTATTCTACCTACATGAGGGATTAGGGAGGTTATGTACCTAACATTCCCTCCCCCTTAAAAACAACCTTGTCCTCAAGGCTTGAGATGAGGAAATTGTTGTAGAATGGTAGCTATCTCCCAAGTGGCATCGATTGGAGTTTTATCTTTCCATTGTAATAACACTTCCTTGATGGTTCACTAACAGAGATGATGCTCATGCTTGTCCAAGATGGCTTGTGGCTATGACCAAATGGAGCCTTATTTATCCAATTTAGTTTGAGTTTGGTACTTACTTCTAATCACCTTCTTTAAGCAAGAGACATGAAAAACAAGATGGAGCTTAGAATGACTAGGCAAAGATAACTAATAGGCCACCTATCCCACACACTTAAGAACTGTATAAGGACCATAAGATTTGGGTGCCAACTTCTGACAATGGTCATCCTTTAGTGAAGTATTATTATAAGGTTGTAGTTGAAGAAACAAATGCCCCCCTTTAGCAAATTAATGTTTTGAGAAACCTTGATTGACTTGTTGCTTCATGTGATTCTAAGATAGGACCAAATTTTCTTTGAGGGTACAAAGAATATCCTCTTGAACTATAAGATTTTGGTCTGGATTTTTGAGACATCGGGTATGTATGAGAGAACTGAAGGTGGATTTTGTTCATATACTGCTTCAAAAGGAGTCATGTGAGTAGTTGTATGGTAAGAGGTGTTGTACCTACATTCAGTGAGGGGTAACCATTGAGCCCACTATTTGTTTCTCTTGGATGAAAAAAATCTCAAACATGTTTCCAAACACTTGTTGACAACTTCAGTTTGACCATCATTCTAGGGATGATATGTTGTGCTGATATGAAATTGGGTGCAATGTAGCCTGAAAAATTATTGCCAAAAATTGTTGGCGAAAGTGGGATCTCGGTCAGAGACAATGGAATGATGCATGCCATGAAGCTTGAAGATTTGATCCATGAAAAGATGAGCCACTGTGGAGGTAGTGAATGGGTGTTGAAGAGAAAATAAATGGGCATATTTGGAAATACGATCAACGACCACCATGATGACTAATTTATTTCCCAATTTAGGTAAGCCAACAATGAAATCCATAGAAATATCCCTCCAAATAATGGGTGGAATTGGAAGTGGTTGTAGTGTGCCTGGGGATTTGACTATATCTCCCTTGTTGTGTTGAAAGAAATCACATTCTTCCACAAAGGTACAAATGTCCTGCTTCATACCATCCCAGAAAAAGGAACATTTGACCCTATCATAGGTTTTGGTAAACCAAGAATGCCCAACTGTGGGTGTAGCATGAAGCTCGGATAACACCATGGATTTAATTTGTGACGGGTTTCTTAAATACATACAAAATTTGTAGTGAATCTCTTCATTGTTCCAAGAGTACTCTGGAGAAACTGGAGAATTGTCTTGCAATTGTTGGATCAAAAGCGACAGTTTGGGATCTTGCAACCATTCCTGGTGAGAAACTTGGAGCCAATCTAGTACAATCAAGGATAGAGAAAATGTGGACCCTTCATATTCATATTTACTTGAAATATAATATGCAACCACATTGCATTTTCCTTTCTTATAAATGATCTCATAATCATAACCAAATATCTTGGTCACCCATTTTTGTTGCTCCGGGGATGAAAGGCATTGCTCTAGAAAATAGTTGAGGCTCTGATGATATGTCTTAATTTGGAAGAATTTCCCCAATAGATAAGGACTCCAGAGATCCACATCATGTAGAATGACCATCATTTCCTTTTCATGTATTGATTGGCCCAAATGGCACTTAGACATTTTGTTCCTAGTGAAGGTCAAAGTGTTGGGTATGTGTTATATTATTTGCACAACTAGAACTAGTCTCTACGTTGCGTCGGCCGTGCAGGTGGGTAAGAGTGGGGGCCACTAGGTCTCCACTTTAGGGGTTTAGAGGGCAGTGGAGCACCCCCTTTCTAGGGGGGTCGTAGGGGTTCAGGGGAAGTGCCCCCGAATGTTTTGTTTTTTGTGTCTTGTTTTGGGTGGTTTTTTGGCACATGGTCTTCACCGATGGTTTTATATTTTCGGTGAAGGAATTAGGGTTGTTGACTAATCCAGGTTATTGGATTAGGGTTTTATATGCTACACGATCCTATATATATTGTATTTTAAACAATGTATGATGAGATGAACATAGAAGATGATAGTTTTCCCGGATTGGGTTTCCAGGGGAAAAAACTTTGTGTAATGTGTGTATTTACCATTGTGTATTTTCTGTTCTTTTATTGAAAAATTGTTTGCAGTAAATAATTGTACAAGATTAAAATATACACAAAGGCCTGCCATATTTTGACACTTGAATCCGTTAGGACCAAAACGAAAACCTCACGGGGATATAAGTCCCCCTACTTTTTTATAGAGGTGGTACTCCTCTTTGTTTTAATATTTTCTTAGAACTCTAGACTTTTAGAATATAGGACTTTGCAGAAGTCTATCGTGATAATCAAATAAATATAAAGATTGAAAGAAAAATAACAAGACAAAAAATGTTATGTTTTATTTTTTAAAAAGAAAGTTCCTAAGAAATTACGAAGAACCACACACCTCATACATTTGAAAAAGAGAGACAAAATTTCCTCACATCCATCATAGTTAAACTAAGGATTTTTTATCACATAAAATAAAAGAAGAAGGTTTGCATGCATAAGATAAATTTAATAGATTAAAAACATGGGGATATAAAATAAAGATAATGATAGATCAATCTCAAATACTTTATACTCAAAACTCAGAGTTACAAAGCACAGTGAAAACTGATCCCGAAATAGTTCTCTTGGAATTTATGGAAAATATATAGTCTGTTACAAAGCCTTGAAATTTAAATGCATTTGTCCTTAGGAGTGGGATTGGGGCTCTTGCGGACCATAAATAAAATATTAACAAGAAGTGAGTTGTAGAAGGAGAATGGTGGGTGATGACAGAGTAGCAATACCTAGAAAGAAGATAGGGAGAAGTTATCAGACTTCGATTAAACCTTTCTAGTCAAAGAAGCAGAGTAACTAGATGAAAGAACTAAAAGAAATCAAGATGTGATCATCATAAACTTACTATGATGGTCTCTCATTTCTTTAATTTCTTGTTGTTGTCCTTTTATTTTCTTCATTGACATTTATAGGAACCATCTCAACTGTTTCTTTCCCTTGGTTGGTTAATTTGTTAATTTCTTTTTTAAACCAATCTTCAATGTAGTTTTTCATTGGTGCAATGTTTATCTCATGTATGCTTTTAATGTTGAATAATTCACCTTCCAAATATCTTAAGTCAAGAGAAATACCATGTATCACTTCCTCAATATCTTGGTTTTTCACGGAATAATCCACTAGCCAATTGTCTATTTCTTCTTCATTATATTCAAGTATCCTATAAAAAATTTCAGTTGATACCTTTGTTAGAAACATTGAGTTGAGAATTAATTTAGGGTATTTTGCTTCGTTAGTACCTCCTGATAGATCTTTCTATGTGAGTCTCTTGAATAGTTATTCTCTTTTCAGTATGGCTTCGTTGCATGCTTGAACAATGTTATTCAAATTTTTAATATGTTCCTTCCAACAAGCATTTACTTGTTTTATTTGACTTGGAGAAGGCATATCCCCCTCTCTTATTCTCATTTTCATCATGTTATAGACTTTGATTCCAAATGGTAATACAATGTTAGTGTAGAAACATTCTTCATTCTTTATATCAACTTGCATATATTCATGGAAGGCGTGTGCCCTTGAGCCAAAAGAAACAATATTTTTTGAAACCTCCCATGCATCTATTATTAGTGACATTATCTTCTTGATATTGTTTTCTAGATAACTCTTGACTATTGTGAATAGGCTCGAAGATCCTTTCAACTTAATGGCAGGTGTGGTTGGTTTGACCACTGAAAAGGGACTGGCCAAGATTGGAAGAGGCATTAAGGCATCTTCCAACTCTCTGATCCTTTATTTTAACTTAGTGTTTTATTCTTCTAGACCACCAATAGAATCATCAAGAGAATCCCTGGGTGCTCTCTGAATTTTATATATTTTGGATGATTGCATATCTTTTATGTCAACCTCTAAGCGAGATTTTCCCTTCTTATTTTTCTGATCACCTCTTTATATAATCAATTTTTTAGATTCCTTGTCAAAAAAAACACTTTAGAAAGTAAATGAATCTTCTTCATTGAAGATCCCATTCGCAACGATCTCTAATGATGACTTTTTTGGGCCATATTTCTCGGTTGATCAACTGTGGGAAACATTTTCTCAATATTCACCTTGAAATCCATGCCTTCAAGAGAGAAGTTATTGATGTTATTTTCTATGAGATTGTCTTCTTCCTCTTTTTTCTCAGAGGGATCTTATGTGAGCTCTCAATTTTTCCAGGGGGGGTTCTTCTCTCCTCCACCACTTGAAATTTTTTTGGCAATATTCCTAATTGGGTGATCCGTTGGAACATTGCTCCAGGATGTGGTAGTTTTGGGAGTAACAAGTGGAGATTGGGCACTCTTTTCACTGGGACCATTTCCTTTTTCCTTATAAAACTCGTTAGTACTAATTATTGTTTCTAAGTCAACAAAATTGTGTACATGAGCACTTTGGTTGTTATCTTCTTGTTCATTCAAGATAGTATGAATGAATGAGTTGTTGAATCCTACTAATAGCATATGTTCCACAAAAAATTTGCTAGGGTCAAACCCCTTTATGTTTTCAGCATACTTCAGATTTACATTGTTGAAGTGATTCACAAACTCATCAATTTTATTTATGTTTCTAAATATAAAATATCCAATTTTTCATGGAAAGGGGATGATTTTTTTTTCCTTTTTTCGTGCAAAAAATGCAGCCATAAATTGCATTTCCTTGCCACTTCCGTGATGAATAATTTATCAAGTACATGAAATGGTAGAAAAGAAGGATTTTATTTGGAACAAAATAACCTGATGACACTGTGATTTTCCATCTGTTCTATCATCCCCTTTTTCTCAAAGAATGTGTTAGCCTGGTTAGATATCCTAGGGGTATTTTTACCAAACAACAACCCTTTGAAGACTGAGACAAAATCATTGTAAAATTCATAAAAATACAGAGAAGTCTCGTGTCTCCACAATTCCTGATACCAAAATGTAACTGCATCTATTTCACAATTCATCCTCTTCCTTATAGTCAAATTGTAATATTCCATATATATATGCAGAACATAAATAACATGCTAGAAATGGTAGATGAACAAAAATATAACCAGAATGATACTAGAATACCACTAGAAAGAGCACTTTGATGACTGACAACAATGTTCACTTGCCTCTTCGAGGGGGCAACCTCCGGCAGAGCAGAGATCTATTACAATAATATCCAAGACAATAGTTCTCATACTTTCGACTCTTGTTTATACTAAATATGTCTATCAAAAGAACCATCTAGAGGAATATCCTTCTAGAAGCGGAAGCTTCGATTAGGTCTTATTACATTCGACTTATTCTTCCTTATTGATAGGACTTATTAATATTGGCCTTTATTACGTCAGAATATATTATTCTATCTATGTGAGGGGTTAGGTCCCTAACATGTCCTCCCCCTTAAAAATAACCTTGTCCTCAAGGCTTGAGATGTGGAAATTGTTGCAAAATGGTAGTTTGTTCCCAAGTGGCATCTGTTGGGGTTGTATTTTTCCACTGGACTAACACTTCCTTGATGGTTCGGTGACAAAACGATGCTCATGTTGGTCCAAAACTTCTTCTGGATGTAGCCAAATGGAGCCTTCTTCGTCCAACTCGGGAAGGTTGGTTCGATTTTGGTACTTAGTTCCAATCACCTTCTTTAAGCAGGAAACATGAAAAACAAGATGTAGCTTAGAATGATTGGACAAAGCTGACTGATAGGCCACTTGTCCCACACACTTGAGAATGGTATAAGGACCATAAAATTTGGGCACCGAATTCTGACAATGGTTAGCCTTAAGGGAATTTTTATTGTAAGGTTTCAATCGAAGAAACACCTGATCCCCTTTTGCAAATTGACATTTAGAGAGACCTTGATCTGCTTGTTGCTTCATGCGATTCTAGACCATGACCAAATTATCTTTGAGGGTACGAAGAATAGCCTCTCAAACTATAAGTGTTTGGTCAACTGCCTAGACCTTCGAGACACCTGGTAAATATGAGAGAATTGAATGTGGAATTTATCCATATACTACCTCAAAAGGAGTCATGTGGGTAGTTGTATGGTATGAAGTGTTGTACCACCATTCAAATAGTGGTAACCATTGAGCCCACTTATTTTTCTTTTCCGATGAAAAACACCTCAAATATGTTTCCAAACACTTGTTGACAACTTCAGTTTGACCATCAGTCTAGGGATGATAAGTTGTGTTGTGATGCAATTGGGTGCCTTGTAGCTTGAACAGTTCTTGCCAAAAATTGTTGGTGAAAGTTGGGTTGCGATCAGAAACAATAGAATGTGTCATGCCATGAAGCTTGAAGACCTGATCCATGAAAAGTTCAGCCACAGTGGCTGCTGTAAATGGGTGTTGAGGAGCACAAAAATGAGAATACTTGGAAAGGCGATCAACAACCACCATGATGACTGATTTATTGCCCGATTTAGGTAAGCCTAAAATAAAATCCATAGAGATATCCCGCCAAATAGAAGGTGGAATCGAAATAAGTTGTAGTGTGCTAGGAGATTTAACTATTTCACCCCTGTTGCATTGACACACATCACATTCAGCCACAAAATTACGAACGCCCTGTTTCATACCATCCTAGAAAAAAGAATGTTTGACCCTTTCATAGGTTTTGGTAAACCCTGAGTGCCCAGCTGTGGGTGTAGCAAGAAGCTTAGAAAGTACCATGGATTTAAGTTTTGACTGTTTAATTAAATACAAACGGCCTTTGTATCGAAGCTCATCATGGAGCCAAGAGTACCCTGGGAAAACTGGAGAATTGGACTGTAATTGTTGTATCAGATGCAAACTTTTGGGATCGTGTAGCCATTCCTGGTGAATGACTTGGAGCCAATTTGGTACAATGAAGGAGAGAGAAAAAAGGGACCCTTCATCTTCATATTTTTGGGAAAGTGCATCCGCAACCACATTGTCTTTTCCTTTCTTGTAAATTATCTCATAATCATATCTAAAGAGCTTAGTCACCCATTTTTGTTGCTCTAGGGAGAAAATGAGTTGTTCCAGAAAATACTTGAGGCTTTGATGATCTGTCTTAATTTGGAAGCATTTCCCCAATAGATAAGGGTGCCAAAGATCAACAACATGCAAAATAACCAACATTTCCTTTTCATAGATTGATTTTCCCAAATTTCATTCAGACAGTTGTTTGCTAGTAAAGGCCAAAGGCCGAACCTCTTGCATAAGGAAAGCGCCAATTCCTTTCCCTAAAGCATCACATTCCAGGACAAAGGTCTTTGTGAAATTAGGAAGTGCCAGGACTGAAGTGGTGCACATGGCCATCTTCAAGGTTTGAAAATTTTGAGCATCTGCTAGAGTCGAGGTTGTAAATTATAACCTTGTACAATATCTACTACAAACATATATTCATAAAAAGAACAAAAAATATACAATGGAAAATACAA
>ML817101.1:85861-120130 GCA_009831015.1 Picea engelmannii | reverse complement strand
ATGATTTTTCCCCTAAAATAAATTATGGGCTAATGATATAAGTTTTAAAAAATCACTTTAATACAAAAAATTCGCCCAATAAAAAATTGGAAGCCCCTAAATTTCGCCCATGGGCGAAATTTCGCCCCTAAAATCATCTATGGCGTAGGTGCCCCATGGAGTGCGGAAGGTAGTTTTAAGTTCATATGGGGGAGACATCAGGACTTGGTTGTACCCTGAAAAACCATCCAATAAGGATAGTCTCTCAGAACCAGATACATGTTGAAGGATCTGTTCCATGGGTGGGACATGGTAGTTGTCTTTATCAGACGCTCTATTAAGGTTTTGAAAATCGACGCACAGTCGGATTTCACCACTCTTCTTCCGAAAAGGGACAAGGTTAGAAACCCATTGCGTGTGCCTAACTGAGAAAATTATCTTAGCATTCAGGAGTTTATTTAATTCTTTTTTGACGGCTGGTTCGAGCTTAGGGTGCATTTTTCTTAACTTTTGTTGAAAGGGTAAGGTTTGGGGTTTCATAGGAATGGCGTGTTGTATGATGTTAGGGTCGAAATTTTTAAGGTCATCATACATCCATGGAAAACCATCTTTGAATTCTCTAAAAAATTTAATGAATGCGGCTTTATCTTGTTCATAACACCCCACCCCTAAATTAATGCACTGTGGATTGTCACTAGTTCCCAAGTTTACTTTTTCACACGATAACGAGGAACTATTGGTTTTACAGTTGACAGATTTTTTGAATTTATCTTGAAGGTCGTAAAATTTCTCTAATCTAACTACATATTTATGGATCGAATTTACCATGTCCGATGAAGATTCAGGAGTTCTTGGATCTGGTATTACCGTGAAATCGCGCAGATTGTCATCATGACTGCATTCATCAATCACCGTGCCTTGGAAAGTTTCTTTCATATGCAGGAAGTTAATAATTTGTTGATCGTCGTCGAAGACTCTCCAATTTGTGATGTTGTCGGGAATGGATGGCCTGAACAATAGCTCGATGGAGAATGCATTCGAGGACAAGCCTTTTGCAGGAAAGAGTTTGGAAGCTACGTTAGCTAATAGATCAGCTTCAGAATTATTCAATCTAGGAATATAATTTATATTCAAAGCAGAAAACTTATTCATTAAATTCCATACCTCGGATTGGTAGCTTCTAAGATGCAAAGACAGACAGTGGATAGAATCTCTTACCTGTCTTACCATGATTTCCGAATCACCAAAGACAATCAAATTTTGAATGTTCATATCTAAAGCTTTTCTGAGGCCCTGCAATAAAGCCTCATATTCTGTTGTGTTATTAGTACATTCAAATTCTAGCCTACATGCAATCAAGGTTTTTTTACCTGTCGGATCAATAATAACGCAGCCTGCACTAGCTCCTTCCTTGGACTTTGACCCGTCAAAATAAAGAGAACAAATTTGATTTTTATCGGGTGCATGAGACCATTGTGTAGAAGTTGTTGGCTACACATATGCTACAATCTCGTACTGTTGTTCTGGGTTGGTGATAGCTGAAGTCTCGGCCATGAAATTGCCAAAAAAGGTATCCATCCCTTGCATTTCGGGTGAATCAACAGAAGGTGTAAATGGCTCATTGGGATCGTTTAAATCTGTGACCATGAGATTTAGGTAGCATTCACGATTTACCTTGATCTTGTTGGGCTTGTCGTTCTTGGGAAGCCATAGGTGGGACCAATCCATCACGAAATAGATTTGTAGTTGCTCCGACTAGTCTCTTCTTAGAAACAAACCATAAACTTCTGGAATATCCACAACAATAATATCAATCACTTGATGAACTTTGGGGTTAGACGATAATATTATAAGCACATTACTTAATTCTCCTACGACTTTAACACTAGTTCGATCAAGTTGGATGATTTTTAAAGAGGATGGTTCAACTTCAGCATTAATCTTCTGACACACAGACCATGGAATTACATTGGATGACGCTCCTGAATCTACCATGCAATTGTGTGTGTTTCTATTAAATATTTCGAAAGTTAACAAAAATGGAGGTACATTTCTGCGAGTACTACTGGTGGAAGCTTGTGGCTTTTTACCCACAACCTCTAAAGCTAATTTATCTACATTTGTTACATTATTTACAAGAAGGCTTCCTTTCTCATGAGGATCAGGATTATTCTTAGCGGAAGTCTTCTGAGGGACTTTGTTCTGAACAACCTTGTTACTGCTTAAATTACCATTTTTGCTATTCTCTGCGATATTCTGTAACATTTTTTGTAGCAGAAATGAAAATTTTAATAATTCATAAATAGAAATGTTAGCCCTTAACTTTTTTATATCTTCAACTAGATCATAATCTAAGTTGGGGTTTACATGACTCTGTTTATTCTCAGCTGGTTTAGATTGTTTTGGGGGCAACATTGTAGTGTTTTCGGAAGAAGGTTTGTTTGTTGTCTTACTGCTAGTATTATAGGGATGAACTGTCTCGAAATTAGCTTGAAAAATGCTATCCGAGAAGTGTCCAAAAATGTTCGGAGAAGACTCTTCTTCTTCAACTGTCTCTTGTTCAACTACCTCCTCAAAAATCTCAGGAGGCATCAAGTTATCCTGGGCTTCTAGAATTGTTTGAAGGGTGAATTGCAGGCTTTCTAGATTTAGGCCCTCGGTATTTGGATTAGGTTTGTTGGTGGGAAAAGGCTTCCTAAATGGGGGTTTGTAGGGCCCTTTGCTTGAAGAAGCTTCTTCAACCATCCTTTTCAAATCTATAACTTGATTCGACAGTTTTTGAACGACTTTAGTTAATTTTTCTAAATCTGATCTTTTAGGTTGTGTTTTATTTTGAGCAGGTCTAGGGAGGATTTCTATTTTCTTTTTGGAATATGAACTAGTCTCTGTTTCGTTTCTAGTAGTGTCTTTTAAACTAAGAATGTATTTTTTCAATCTAGCTGGCCTCTTCGAAGGCCTCTAACAACGTGGCTTTCTTGGATCGTTTTACCCAAATGGATATACTTTGATGCAAGGCTTTAGTATAGCATGCTATGATAAAATTCTCAGTAGGCATCGAGTCTGTAGGGATTCATTTCTTAAGTGTTAAGAATCTTTGGTTAAAGTCTTTGATTTTCTCTTTAGGGTTCATTCTTAAACTAGAAAGCTCCATGACTAGAACTTCTGGGGACTTATCGTCTCTGAACTTCTCAAGAAAGTAGGATTTGAACTTCTCCCATGACTCGATGGTATGAGGTTGCTAGGAAAAGTACCAAGTAGAGGCATTGCCCTCGAAAGTGTAGGGGAACAACCTACAGACTACGTCTTCATGCTCGACATTATAGAGTCTAATGGCTAACATAAACTTTTTAATGTGATATTCGACGATCCGTTTAGAGTCAGGGTCAAACTTGGGAAGCCACTTCTCCGGATGTTTGGGTAAGGGATGTTGAGGCCCAAGTACGGATACTGCATCCTGGTCGAGCCAAGGTCTGGCAGGATTTTTCTGGTTGTCCATTGGTGTAGGCGGTGTGGAAGGCTAAGAAGAGGAACTACCTTCGTCAGAGGAGTCTTCTCCAGAAGAAGAAGGAGATGATGGAGGTGGTGAGTGTGGTATTCCAGATCCTCCTGCGGTAGGAGTGAGGATTTGATCTGTAGGGTTTAAAGTGAGGTTAGTGCCTCCAAGTTGTTCTCTGATATCAGAGAAATCTAATGGTTGATCCAAAGGTTGATTTGGTTTCCTTAAACGGGCGAAGTCACTATGTGTTCTTAAGAGAGATTGGCGGACAATTTCTTGTATGTCACCACCTATAGGATTTGGGGTTACTAGATCAACTGTGATTCATAGATCATCGTTTGATGTGGTTGATGTTTGAGGGACAATGTTGTTGTTTGAATGACTTCTTGTCACTATAGGTGAGCGGTTGGGTGGTGGAGGAGTCTTACGACTGCCTCATGCCATTAATTCTTTTCAGGCCCTCCTTCTAGCGCCATTTGTTGACGGGTGAAATTGAATGCTCGTCAACTAGAGGGGTGGATCTGGTCTGGGGTTATCTAAATAACCCAAGACATTTGGGATGATCCACTACGACGGGTTTAGTGGCTCTGTTGGTCGATATAAATCCTAGGAAAACGAAAGAAAAACTAAGCTAAGAAACTAATCTAAGTGGAAAAAAAAAGAAACTATAGCAAACTATATACAAATCAAAAAACTATATATACAGTTTACTAATTAATACTATAAAATAATAATTCTACTTATTAAATGTTCAGCTATTAATGCAATTAAATCTCAATTATATATGTACAGTATTTACAGATTACAGATTTTAAATTGAAAACCTGCAAAAATCATTTGTGAACTGTCCTATGATAGCAAAGCTATTATTTTTGGATTTTTATAATTTTTATGAGACAGAAATAAAATGACAACTATCTAAGCATAGCAATAACATAACAATCCTAACTGTAAATCTAAACTATATAGATGAACAATGAAACATGTTCAGATTACAAAAAATTTATATATTAATTGACTAATTGAATAACACTAACAGACTAACATGTAGTAACGCTTTCCAATTTGCCCCATTCACAGTATCTGATTCAGTTGTTTGATGGGAGAAAACCCGCACTCGATTTTTACACAAGATTCTTGTAAACAGGAAGCAATAGTGCTCTTTGAATACAAATGACAGAACAAACAAGACATAAAACAACAACAATCTTATATTTCACAGACCATCACATTTAGGTAAATCCTAGTGCGAAGATTTTTGCATGATTACTCATTTAACCAAGAAGATTAACCTTCTATTAATTAAATTAAAACAGAGTAATTTTTGTGCATAAACTAAGATACATCAGATATGGACAAAATTTAAATCATAACGCATCAACCTGTAACAAATCTTGATATCTAAAGTAGTCAATGATTTGATAACAAATTAAAATGCACAAAACTTGAACAAAAGTATGATAAATTGAAAGCTAAAGCTGTTACAAAGCATCCACTTCCATTCAAGTCTGTATAATCATAAGCCCATAGTCTTTGTTCTCCCAACAGTGATGGGTTCTTTACAAAAATTAATGAGTATATAAAGGCCACAGGGTAAAACATCCCTGTGGGAATTATCAAAAACTGTTTGCAAAAACTATGGGAACAATCTCCCAAATCTCTATTTCTGCCTAAGACAAACAACTTAAAACAAAACTATATAACAAAAAGCATGTTCTAAACTGCCACAGCATGTCCAATTCCTATTGAAATTCGTATGTACCTGTAGATAGGAAAAAGTAAACAATTCTAGATAATGTTTTAATTGTAAAATCATCAAAATCCAAATTTTATGACTAGCTACAAAATCTCACGATTCTGTAGCTGGTCATATTTACAAACAAAATCGTTTTAAATGATTTCAAATAATAACAATAATGTATACAGTGAATCAAGCAACTCTTAATTACTAGTTCAAAACAAGCAGATCATTCTTGGTAAAACAAACCAAATCTTTTATGCGAATTCAAAATAAACGACATCGTATTAAATTAATCGAATGTTAACAGAGATGTATGCGATCTGTCAAACAACTTTTTTATTACCAATTCAAAACAGACAGAATCGCTATGACAATTCAAAACCAACGAAATCGTTTTTTGAATCAATTTCAATTGAAACAGACTATAATTGATTTAGCAAACAAATCTTTGGTACAAATTCAATACAGACACAATCGTTTATGTCAATCCAAAACTAACATAATCATTTATACTAATTCAAGAACAATAAAATCATATTAAATCGGTTTAATCAAAACATAGCTATATTCGATTTTAGCAAACAAATCAACACAAACACGATAGTTTTTGCTAATTCAAAATGAAATCATTCTTGCTAATTCGAAAATAATAGAATCGTTTTTGAATCTACTCAAACAAAACAGAACTAATTCAGAGCAAACACAATCAGCTATGCTAATTCAAACCAAATCATTAAAAAAAATCGATGTTGAAATAACATACCTGGGCTGTAGGAAAATGATTCGGTCAAGATAACTTTGATTTAACAAAGGCAGTAGTTGCCTCAACATTTCTGAAGACGATAGAACTCGTGGTCTTTTGCTTCTTATCGTAAGCTTGTAACCTGTCATTTTCCTTTGACAACACAGTAACCCGTTCCTCCAAGGATTTAATTTTGGATTGCAATAGAGGAACATCCATGTAGTATCGTTCCAGCCAAGATTTGCATCGAGTGCACTGTTGTTGATGGGGCCTTGGCATTACAGGTGAGGGTTCTTTTAAGTTAATAGGGGTTCCACTATCAAACTCAATTCCCAGGAAGTTAGGGTCATCCTTGAGGCACGGGGGGAGGTTGGAAACGTAGTCATAGGGTTCAACAGAACAGAGGCCATGAGAGTAAGGGTATTCCTCGGTCAATAAGTGTTCAATCTTAGAGTCTGAATCCTCACTCAAAACAATAGGCTTCTAGTCTATGTTTTTTTTGGGCTTGTTCCGAGCACACCTAGATATCCATCATGCATTCTTCTTTCCCNTTCTCTTCTTCCTTACAGGTCTCTTAACAATCTTATTATTGTCTTTCGAACATGGGTCGGGCATGGTGTCGGGTAGGTCAACGTTCAGGCAGGTCGAGGGTTTGACAGTGGGTAGGTGGATAGGAGGTGGAGGTGGCATGACAGGCTCAACCAGGGTTTCGATGACCATAGTCTTGTCCACTTGACTACATTCAGGAGTGGCAAAGCCATTCCTCAACAGGAAGGCTTGCCAATAATCACCACTTATCCTCAAATGATGAACAATCATGATTTTGATCAAGCAGTGATGGAAAAGGCTAGAATCATCCTTTTCCCTCTTAAATCGTTTAGACATTTTGTATAGACTGCGTAGGAGGTAGTGAGGTATATTCAGAGGGAAGTCTATGAAATTCATAAGAAACTTGATATGGTAAATAAACACTAACCCATAACGACCTTCGCAATTCATGAATTGCTTAACAATGGCTAATAAATCATGCCACCTGGACTTAAGGGAAGTGACAGGCATACCTCTATCACAACTGACAATTTTCCTTGATGTGAACAGGAGCAGCCATGGCACTTCGTCCACTTTCGAATTCTTAAACCACCTTGGAGCTGAGGAATTCTTCATTCAGTTCAAGCTGGATGTCTCCAACCTTGGCCCTACATCCATTGAATGTGAGGGCGAACTATTGGGCGACCGCAAGGTTGAGACCCTCAAACTTTTGGATGAAAACTAACCATCCATTATCCTCCAAGTCCTCATGAGAATTGTCAAATAGTAGCAATGTTTGGATGCCATTAGGTTATATGCGCACTACAGGTGCCATAGGAGAGAACACACAGTCGGTAGGGTAAACGGTGAGGGGGGCTGGACAGAGTAGACGCAGGACCAAATGCTCACAGGCTTCCCGAAACAAACAGAGCTAGCCCGAGATACAAGGCAGGCATTAATTTCTATGTGTGCGAGGGTGGTCGAACGAAACGAACCCATGCAAAACATTCATATAGAAATGTACAATCAACGGTGAATCCAATCATTCACATCAAAATCTAGGTATCAGATAACTATTTGCAAACCATTATGTTCATAATCAATAATTGGTCAACAATAGTATGTTTATGATTTAAAACAAAACAACATTTTGTATTTAGAACCAAATCTTTGATCACAAATTTTATGCGTTGTATGATACCATTGCACTAAGGATTTAATCAAAGACACCAAATACCATTGCCTGGCAAACCCATAAATTGAGACCATATCAACCAAAAGTGCAAAGTAAATAAACATTTGGTGTTTTTGACATAAGTGTGACCACTATTGAGTTATAAGGGAAATGACCACATGAACAAGAGTGTTCACAATAATCCAGTGATGATTTTAATTCCATCGACATGACTTCAAACTTAAGGTTTTCACGCTTGCAGTCGTGAAAACGAAAACAAAAGGCAAGTATGTGAATAGTGCAAGATAATAGTGTCGTTTTGTTTTCAAGAATTGCGACAAGTACTTAGGGTTAAAAACCCTTGTGTAGGCAGCTTATGAGAAAAAGATAAAAATGTGAAATGGTTCCCAACAATGGTGACACACTGGTAGAAGCAGTTATCTCTACCAAAAGAACAAATCCATTATGATATGAGAATAATTCTAACTCAAAAACAACAAGAAAATTGTTTAAACATCATCATTAATCAAAAATTCCAGTTGTGCTTAAAAGATGAAAATTGATGTCAGTCTTAATACAAGCGAGTCATGATATTAAAGATAAATCTCCAATAATGTTGACTAAGCCACTGCTGCCAACATGCGTTCATAGCCTCGACAGGGTTTCCATTTAACCCACTCTGATATCCATATCCTGCCAAGAAGTTCCAGATCAAAATAAAGGACATTTTAAGGTCAAGATATTCCATATTTGCACATTTTCATATACCCGACATTGCTTCGCTACCAGTAGGCATGTTCAGTACCCCGACAAAGTTGTCTTGGTGTCATGCATGCATTTACCCGCTGCCAACAGACCTATTCAGTATCCCAACGAGTTTACAAGCACTTCCCGTAGCTCTTTTAATGATTTATTTAGTTTTTAAAAGATATATAATTGAGCGCGGTGACGCCGAAAATTATGATATTTTTGACATATTGTTTACAGACCTTGAAAGAATTTTTTACAATTGTCCTTCATTAAGATTCAGAGATGGTTTGTTTGAAAAACCAACCTTCTAAGGTAGGGAGACATCTTTTGAGTTATTCCCTTAAGAAACAGGGACAGTGTAAGAAGATGATGGATGATCGTGACAAGCTTCACTTATAGACTGAAATCAATAAACTTCTTTCATACAACAGTCTTTCCTCAACATGGCTGTAAATTTCAGAAGTATATTATAAATGATGTTTAGACAATTTTTCAGCAGTCATTTTATTGAAAGAATTTTCTGTTTTCTTTGTCTGAACAGTTCAAAATGCAGGTATGTGTATTTCCAAAAAGAAAAAACTAATAAGCGTAAGGAAAAATCAAAACCAAAACAGTAAAAGAAAAGCAAACAAAAGAAAAATATTTACACAGTATACACAGGGTTGTCATCAAGCAAAATATCTTTTCAGAGCTTGGCCATTCACAGGATAGGTGTCTGGTTGTCCCTCTAAATTCTGTAATCAGAAAGAGCTGGGACCCAATTTCTCAGCAATTAAAAACGGTCCTAGCCATAAGTTCTAAAACTTCGTATGCTCTCCCTTTCCCTCATGCAGTTTGTCCCATTTCAATACAAGGTCACCTACTTCGAAGTTCCTATCAGAGGCAGAGTTGGAATCAAACCAGCTTTTGACCACTAGTTGATGTTGATCTAAATTATGTTTAGCTTGAGCTCTTACCTCTTCTAGTTTCATTAAAGCGTTAATTTGGTTGTCCAAAGGGGGACAGTCTAATTATTGTATTTTCTATGATAGCTATAGTGAGGGAAGAAGAATATGCGGTGGTAGAATTGCTTCTCTTCCATAGATGAGAAATAAGGGGGAGTTACCTACAACAGTTTTTGGTGTTACCCTATCAGCCCAGATTGCATTTAAAAGTGTGTTATGCCAGTTTTTGTGATTTTCAGATACCGTTCTCTTGATGATTTTAATCAGATTCTTATTTGTTGATTTTGCCAATCCATTGCCCTAGGGGTAATAGCTGGGAGAATACTTCAATTTAATTCCTTCTTCTAGAGAAAACTCACTCATCTCAAGAGACGAAAAATAAGAAGCGTTATTTAATACTAAACAGTCAGGGATACCAAAACGAGTAATAATATTCGAATTTAAAAAGGCAATTACCTGACTGGTATTCACAATTCTTAATGCGATAGCTTCAGACCACCTGGTGAAGTAATTTGTGGTTGTTATGATAAAATTATGCTACTATGAGGATGGCAGATTGATTGGACCTATAATATCAAGACCCCATTACTGAAAAGGGGAGTCTACTGAAACCGGCTGCAAAGGAAAGGCTGGTTTCTGTATCCACCCAGGCGCCTTTTGACAAATAATACACTTGTGACACAAGGAATGGGCATCTCTAAAGAGTGTAGGCCAATAATAACCATCCCTCAAAACTTTATGGGCAGTGGTGTCACCACCAAAATTCCCACCATCTTCTCCTGCGTGCAATTCTAGTAAGACCTTTTCTGCTTCATCTTTCTCAAGACAGCGCATTAGTACTCCATCAAAGTTTTGACGAAATAGAATACCATTAATCAGCTGAAAGGATGTAGATTTTAATCTTAACGCTCTTCTTTTGGTGGGATCCAGGTGACAAGGGGCTGACCCATGTTCAAGACAGAATTTTATATCGTCATACCATGGACTGACAGAGTTTTGTGCACAGCAGATTAAATTTTGATTGTGCTGTCCTGGGTCTGACATATTGTTTTCTTCTTGTTGTCCTTTTGTTGAGTCAACAACTAACTTGCATAACCCTTGGCCTCTCACTATTTGAGCTGGGGTGATTTCTATGTCATACTCCTGTAAAGAGGTAACCCAGTTCGCCCTCTTTTTACCTAGTTCTTTTTGCACTAACAGATTTCTGATGGATGGGTAAGGGACAATAATTTTCGTCTTAGATTTCAAAAGATAAGATCAGAAGTTCTTGACTGCTTTGAAAACAACATAGGCTTTCTGATCTACTGCTGGGTAATTAAGTTCCACACCTTTGAAAGCAGAGCTCATAAAGGCAATGGGTACTTCATTGTTTTCAACGTTCTTTTGAGTTAGGACAGCAACACAGGAGCGGTCAGAAGCAAATTTGTAGAGCGTGAAGTGTTGTGAAAAGTCGGGGCTCATGAGAGAAGGAGCATCTATTATGGCCTTTTTTATCGAATTAAAAGATTGATTTTCTAAGGTTCCCCAATGATATTGTACGTCTTTCTTAATTAGATTTTTTAAAGGTCTCACCATTTCGGAGAAACTGGGGACGAATCTCCTGACAAAGTTTATCTAGCATAAGAAAGACTGCATAGACTTTTTGGAAGAGGGAGGGGAGAGTTTCGAGATGACTTGAGTCCTTTCAGTGTCGATAATCATTCATTTGCTTGACACAATCAATCCTAAGATTTTACCTTGTTCTACTATGAAGATAGATTTTTTAGGATTCAAGGAAATGCCTGATCAGAATCTGGACCAGGGGTCTAAAAAATATGCTCAATTTTCAAAGTGCTCGGAATGCTATGAAAATGGTTCCATTGCGTCCGTCTCGTTCTCCTGATTCCGGCGGTATATTTACTTTCGAAAACGGAGTCCGTATGGAGAATTTATCGAGGTCTGTTCGCTGAGCCAAACAGGTAAAAAAAGAGGATGCTGACTGGGCATGCCGTACTGCCACGTGGCAGGGTCGTACAGTGTTGACGTGGCATTGACTGGTCAAGTGGTGATGTGGTAGATTCTTATTGGTTGTTAACGGGCGAATTGTATTGTGACACGTGGCACTTTCCGGAGCGAATGGAAGGGTGTCACGTGGCCCAATGGAGGGTTGCCACATGGCACCCCGAATTTGGCTATTTGGTTGCTATTCAAAAGGTTATTTCGTCACCGGAGGGATTCGAACATGGGACCTCCTCCCATATTGAAAGTTTTAATATCATCCGCCCAACCACTAGGCCACGTATTGGCTGTTGAATCGAATATGGTTTAAAATTGTGTTAACATTGCATTGTAAAGTTGGCGTGGGGTCGGCCCGGGGCCAAGCCCCGGCCCACTATTGCATTACTTCATGATATGACCAAAACCTTTTGAAAACGGCGCGAGGAGTTGTGGTTCCAGACCCCCAATTCCATCGTTCAAAACTGTGACCATGTGTTTGTACACGCGCGGGAGTTTATAATTGGAATTCGACCCCGGTTATATGCTGTGGCATGTGACCTATACATTTATGTGCGTGCGGTGGTGTGGTTTATACCCCGGTCCTATGCGATCACACATGACCACCATTCAATGGATTGGCGCGCGGGTTTTCAATTCAACAGTTAGCCCTTTCTTCTCCGAGCATATGGTTTCACATATGACCTCCGTTTAAAAGAGAGCACAGGAGTTGGAGTTTGGAACCCACGGTTCCATTGTTTTTCACATGTGACCGATGTCTATGGTTGTGTGCGCGGGAATGTAATGCATTATGGCATGGTTATATAATATTTGATATGAATATACGTTATCAATCGGCGGATTGTTTAAAACATTAAACCCGTGGTCATCTACGTTTAATCAAATGACCGACCATTGGTTATTTGCGCGCGGGGTTTCGGGAATTAAACGGTTACTTCCCCATACATGTGACCACCGAAAATGAAATTTGTTGCACGAGTTATGTTTCAAATGGTTGGCGCATTTTAGGCGGAGTCCGCCTCTTTTGGCGCCTATGCTATTTTTAGCGAGGCTAACTCCAGCTATTGCGAATTTAGTGGAGTTTTGTTGGGGAAAAGGAGGAGGAATCAGTTATTGCCATATCTTTGGCTAGGGAAAACCTTTCCTCACGTTTTTTTGGTCGATTTTGGGTCTCTTGGACCTTCTGGAGCCAATGGAGCAGGTTTCAGAGCCATCTGAGGTCATTGGTAGGTGATTTTTCTTCAGGGAAGCTTTCAGGGCCACCAGGGCCATTTCAGTGCTTGAGTTGTTTGGAGGCTATGTGCATCCATTTTTGGTGATTCAAAAACCTAGGTCTTCTATTTTCGACCTTCTGAATCTGATGGAAGAGGTTTCAGAACCATTTGAGGTCATATTCACCACGAAATTCTCCATGCAAGATTAAAGGGCCACCAGGGCCATTTGGGGAAAGTACTGTATAAGGTACAATTTCACTGTTTAGTGTTTGGGAAAGAGCATGTTCAGCAAATTCCTATTTTCTGATTCTGTATTTACAGTCAGATTTGTCCTTAGAGACACTCATATTCTTGTATTAGCATTTGTAGCATTTTTAATACAAGAGGACAAGCCTAGTTTGGGAGGCTTGGTCCAGCAGATGTAGCCTGAAGGGGGTGAACTGCTTTATCATCTTGGTTGATGTGATTTTGATGTGTTATTGCTGCATTTGATACTGCTGTGTATTAGTTTATAACACATATTTAATATTGTAAAAGAACATTCCTCACACATCCACTATGACAAGAAGAACTAAGAACCTTACACATAAACAAGTTGCACATTTTTAAGCCATGAAGCAAGTGTATGTCAAAGACTTCTAAGTGTTTACTTCGTTATTTCTTTAGGCAGAGCTTGTAAAGGGCCAGGTAGCCTCTGGAACTCATCCTCTCCTTAGAGGTGACATGTCCGGTGAATGCCCCTACATTCTATCTCTGTATAAGAAATAGTAAGTTTTCACATTTTCAGAGGTCACATTGGAGTGTATAACTCACATTTGGAATTATGGAAAATGGATACCTTGCACCCTTAAACAAGTACATTCCATTTTCAGATCAGATGGTATCAGAGCACAGTTTATTCTTCTCATGTATTTGCCAATGATAGCTTGAGTTTTAGCTGTTGGTATTTGTGCAAGATTTGTGTTGGAGTTTGATTTCTTGCAAGTATGGAGGAAGATTTAAGCATGGATAGTTCTCCTACATCTTCCAAATCTAAGTTCTTTGATAAAGAAATGTTTAATGCATAGCTAACCATGAAGGATATGGTACATGTGTTGTGGAAAGATAGGGAAGAGAGCATTGTCCTTCAAGAGCAGTTGGTGGCCATGAAGGAGGAAAAAGAACAACTTCTTGAAAAGTTGCAGGAGATGGAGAAACAACTCCAAGAAACAAAAGAAACCCTTACCAAGTACATGCATGCACATGAGGTATGTAATGTCAGTTTGTCTTCAAATTCTTCACAAGAAGATTGCTTTGGTGTTTTTGAAAACCACACTAAAGGAATAGGGTCCAAATTAATGTTAAAAATGGGCTATGAAGGTAAAGGGTTAGGCAAGAATGCACAAGGCATTATTGAGCCTATTGTGGTTGAAGAGAGACCTAAGTATTTGGGCCTTGGTTATGAAAGAATTAATGAAACAAATTCCAAGGTTGAGGAAACTAATGAAAAGGTTTCAAGCACAATTTTTGTTTCAAGTTCACCTCCTCAAGAAGGTTTTCCAGGTGAAAGTTCAAGAACTTTGGTGGAAAGTTCAAACTCTTCAGCATGCAAAACTTGTGTCCAAGATGAATGCAAATGTGTGCAACAAAAAGGTTGTGACAGCCATGAGGGCAAGTGCAGATTTGAGAGACTTCAAAAGAGAGATTGTGACTCTTCTGATTCACCTCCTCAAAGCGGAAACAAAGGTGAATGTTCAAGGTATAAATCTGCCTTTAATTTAGTTGCTTTTGATTATGTCAAACATAATAAATCTGCAGGTAACAATGGAAAAATACCATGTACATTTTGTGGTTTAAATAACCATCGTGTTTCCAAGTGTTGGAAAAGACAGTCCATTTTCAGGAAACTTTCCAAGCAAAGGCAACATGAAGAGAAAATGCAAAAGATTTGCAGTCATTGTTAGAAGAGGGGTCACATCATTGACCAATGTTGGACATTGCATCCAACCTCTCATCCACGGCACAAGAAGCATTTGGATGAAAAGATTGACAAGAATGGAAGAGGAGATTCCATCATTGAGGTGAGACAAGATGATTCACAAGAAGACAACTTTCAGCAAAAGGATTCGCCATTGAGTTGGTTTGGTAAGAAATGGATTGCTTTCTTGCATAAGTAAGGCTTGAATTTTTCTGTATAGATGCACATTTCAGCCTTAGCATTTCACTTTTGTTGAAGTTTGAGAAGTGGCAGCAGTTGGTCATCATTTGGTAGAGGCAAGTTGGCATGTGAACACATTTACTATTGAATGCATATTTGTGTTATACCCCTCATTCAGGAACATGGCAAAGAGGAGTATGTTGTCCATTGTGTGACAGCCATATACATTTTTCCTTTTCAGCTCTTTATTACCCACATGCTTTGGGTTTATGCAGGTATGTTTTTACAGGAGGAGAGTTGAAGAACTTTGTATATGCATTTGGTTTTGAAAGTGCATATTGATGATTGTCATCATGGATGAGTCATGATTGTCGCTTGGTGGTTTATCATGGTTTTCGACTTGTCGTTTGGGAAGGTTGAAACATTTCACATGAGTCTTGACTTATGTCGATTTTGCTTGACGACTGTGTTGTGTCATTCATAGTTTTCGACTTGTGTTTAGTCGATGGTGTTGTTGTCTTGCAAGTCATTTTTTATTACATTGAGATGGAGGAAAACACCATGTGTTTTGATGAAGCACAAGAAGTGACAGTTGCTTGAAGAGCAAAAAAACTTTGCTGTCCTTATTTTTCAGTCTTGTATATTTCTTTTTCAAGATTGATGTCTTTTTTTGTCTTGTGACAAGATGTCCCAGGAAAATTTTCAGCCATTGGAGAGCGGATTGTTGACACCAAAGAAGTTCACATGAGGGACTTGATTCTTAGTGGGAAGGCTGGCAGTCTTCCAATTGCAGAGAGAACAGTGGGTCAGCAGCAGCTAGAGAGCAGTGATCGAGTGACATAGCCAGTTGCAGTGCAAGGCATGGCAAGGTACCCAAGTGATTGTCGAAAAGTCTTTTCAAGTAGAATTGATTGATATAACTTGAAAGAAGAAGATTATTGAAGCTCAGATCGATGATTATAAGCTTTTGTGGGTCCAAAAGCCTTTCAGTGGGAAGGCGTGATCAGAATCTGGACCAGGGGTCTAAAAAAAATGCTCAATTTTCAAAGTGCTCGGAATGCGACGAAAACGGTTCCATTGCGTCCGTCTCGTTCTCCTGATTCCGACGGTATATTTACTTTCGCAAATGGAGTCCGTATGGAGAAGTTATCAAGGTCTGTTCGCTGAGACAAACAGGTAAAAAAAGAGGATGCTGACTGGGCAGGCCGTACTGCCACGTGGAAGGGCCATACAGTGCTGACGTGGCGTTGACTGGTCAAGTGGTGATGTGGAAGATTCTTATTGGTTGTTAACGGGCGAATTGTATTGCGACACGTGGCACTTTCCGGAGCGAATGGAAGGGTGTCACGTGGCCCAATGGAGGGTTGCCATGTGGCACCCTGAATTTGGCTATTTGGTTGCTATTCAAAAGGTTATTTCGTCACCGGAGGGATTCGAACATGGGACCTCCTCCCATATTGAAAGTTTTAATATCATCCGCCCAACCACTAGGCCACGTATTGGCTGTTGAATCGAATATGGTTTAAAATTGTGTTAACATTGCATTGTAAAGTTGGCGTGGGGTCGGGCCGGGGCCAAGCCCCGGCCCACGGTTTCATTACTTCATGATATGACCGAAACCTTTTGAAAATGGTGCGAGGAGTTGTGGTTCTAGACCCCCGGTTCCACCATTCAAAACTGTGACCATGTGTTTGTATGCGCGCGGGAGTTTATAATTGGAATTCGACCCCGGTTATATGCCGTGGCATGTGACCTATACATTTATGTTCACGCGGTGGTGTGGTTTATACCCCGGTCCTATGCGATCACACATGACCACCATTCAATGGATTGGCGCACGAGTTTTCAATTCAACAGTTATCCCTTTCTTCTCCGAGCATATGGTTTCACATATGACCTTCGTTTAAAAGAGAGCGCGGGAGTTGGAGTTTGGAACCCACGGTTCCATTGTTTTTCACATGTGACCGATGTCTATGGTTGTGTGCATGGGAATGTAATGCATTGTGGCACGGTTATATAATATTTGATATGACTATGCGTTATCAATCGGCGGAGTGTTTAAAACATTAAACCCGTGGTCATCTACGTTTAATCAAATGACCGACCATTGGTTATTTGCGCGCGGGGTTTCGGGAATTAAACGGTTACTTCCCCATACATGTGACCACCGAAAATGACATTTGTTGTGCGGGTTATGTTTCAAACGGTTGGCGCGTTTTAGGTGGAGTCCGCCTCTTTTGGCGCCTATGCTATTTTTAGCGAGGATAACTCCAGCTATTGCGAATTTAGTGGAGTTTTGTTGGGGAAAAGGAGGAGGAATCAGTTATTGCCATATCTTTGGCTAGGGAAAACCTTTCCTCACATTTTTTTGGTCGATTTTGGGTCTCTTGGACCTTCTGGAGCCAATGGAGCAGGTTTCAGAGCCATCCGAGGTCATTGGCAAGTGATTTTGCTTCAGGGAAGCTTTCAGGGCCACCAGGGCCATTTCAGTGCTTGAGCTGTTTGGAGGCTATGTGCATCCATTTTTGGTGATTCAAAAACCTAGGTCTGCTATTTTCGACCTTCTAAATCTGATGGAAGAGGTTTCAGAACCATTTGAGGTCATCTTCACCACGAAATTCTCCATGCAATATTAAAGGGCCACCAGGGCCATTTGGGGAAAGTACTGTATAAGGTACAATTTCACTGTTTAGTGTTTGGGAAAGAGCATGTTCAGCAAATTCCTATTTTCTGATTCTGTATTTACAATCAGATTTGTCCTTAGAGACACTCATATTCTTGTATTAGCATTTGTAGCATTTTTAATACAAGAGGACAAGCCTAGTTTGGGAGGCTTGGTCCAGCAGATGTAGCCTGAAGGGGGTGAACTGCTTTATCATCTTGGTTGCTGTGATTTTGATGTGTTATTGCTGCATTTGATACTGTTGTGTATTAGTTTATAACACATATTTAATCTTGTAAAAGAACATTCCTCACACATGCACTATGACAAGAAGAACTAAGAACCTTACACATAAACAAGTTGCACATTTTTAAGCCATGAAGCAAGTGTATGTCAAAGACTTCTAAGTGTTTACTTCGTTATTTATTTAGGCAGAGCCTGTAAAGGGCCAGGTAGCCTCTGGAACTCATCCTCTCCTTAGAGGTGACATGTCCGGTGAATGCCCCTACAGTCTATCTCTGTATAAGAAATAGTAAGTTTTCACATTTTCAGAGGTCACATTGGAGTGTATAACTCACATTTGGAATTATGGAAAATGGATACCTTGCACGCTTAAACAAGTACATTCCATTTTCAGATCAATGTCGTATTTACGACATCGTTGTAGAACGACCCTTAAATGAGCTAGATGATTAGTTTTGTTTTTAGAAAATACAGTAACATCATCTAGGTAAACTACGACAGATTGATTGATTGAACCTCAGAAAGTGATGTCCATCGCTCTCTGGAAAGTGGCACCAACATTAATCAGTCCAAAGGGAATTTTCCTATAAGCATAGGTGCCCCATGGAGTGTGGAAGGTAGTTTTAAGTTGGTCTGGGGGAGACATCAGGACTTGGTTGTACCCTGAAAAACCATTCAATAAGGATAGTCTCTCAGAACTAGATACATGTTGAAGGATTTGTTCCATGGGTGGGACAGGGTAGTTGTCTTTATCAGACGCTCTATTAAGGTTTCGGAAATTGATGCATAGTCAGATTTCACCACTCTTCTTCCGAACAGGGACAAGGTTAGAAACCCATTGCGTGTGCCTGGGAAAATTATCTTAGCATTCAGGAGTTTATTTAATTCTTTTTTGACGGCCGGTTCGAGCTTAGGGTGTATTTTTCTTAACTTTTGTTGAAAGGGTAAGGTTTGGGGTTTCATAGGAATGACGTGTTTTATGATGTTAGGGTAGAAAGTTTTAAGGTCGTCATACGTCCATGAAAAACCATCTTTGAATTCTTTAAACAATTTAATGAATGTGACTTTCTCTTGTTCAAAACACACCACCCCTAAATTAATGCACTATGGATTGTCACTAGTTCCCAAGTTTACTTTTTCACATGATAACGAGGAACTATTGTTTTTACATTTGAACGATTTTTTGAATTTATCTTGAAGATCGTAAAATCTCTCTAATCTAACTACAGATTTAGGGATCGAATTTACCATGTCCGATGAAGATTCAGGATTTCTCAGATCTGGTATTACCGTGAAATCGCGCAGATTGTCATCATGACTACATTCGTCAATCACCGCACCTTGGGAAGTTTATTCCATATGCCGAAAGTTAATAATCTGTTGATCGTCGTCAAAGACTCTCCAATTCATGATGTTGTCGGGAACGAATGTCCTAAACAATAGTTCGATGGAGAATGCATTCGGGGACAAGCCTTCTGCAGGAAAGAGTTTGGAAGCTACGTTAGCTAATAGATCAGCTTCAAAATTATTCAATCTAGGAATATAATTTATATTGAAAGAAGAAAAAATATTCGTTAAATTCCATACCTCGAATTGGTATCTTCTTATATGCAGAGACAAACAGTGGATAGAATCTCTTACTTGTCTTACCACGATTTCTGAATTGCCAAAGACAGTCAAATTTTGAATGTTCATATCTAAATCTTTTCTGAGGCCCTGCAATAAAGCCTCATATTTTGTTTTGTTATTAGTACATTCAAATTCTAGCCTACATGTAATCAAGGTTTTGTTACCTGTCGGATCAATAATAACGCAGCCTGCACCAGTTCCTTCCTTGGACTTTGACCCGTCAAAATAAAGAGACCAAATTTGATTTTTATCAGGTGCATGAGACCATTGTGTAGAAGTTGTTGGCTGCACATATGCTACAATATCGGACTGCTATTCTAGGTTGGTGATAGATGAAGTCTCAGCCATGAAATTGCCGAAAAAGGTATCCATCCCTTTCATTTCGGGTGAATCAGCAGAAGGTGTAAATGGCTCATTGGGATCATTTAAATCTGTGACTGTGAGCTTTAGGTAGCGTTCACGATTTACCTTGATCTTGTTGGGATTTCCGTTCTCGGGTAGCCATAGGTGGGACCAATCCATCGCAAAATAGCCATGTAGTTTCTCCGAACAGTCTCTTCTTAGAAACAAACCATAAACTTCTAAAATATCCATAAAAATAATATCAATGACTTGATGAACTTTGGGGTTAGATGATAATCTTATAAGCACATTCCTTAATTATCCTACGACTTTAACACTAGTTCGATCAAGTTGGATGATTTTTAAAGTGGATGGTTCAACTTCAACATTAATCTTCTAACACACAGACCATGGCATTACATTGGATGACACTCCTGAATCTACCATACAATTGTGCACGTTTCTATTAAAGATTTAGAAAGTTAACAAAAATGGAGGTACATCTCTGTGATTACTAATGGTGGAAGCTTGTGGCTTTTTACCCGCAGCCTCAAAAGATAATTTATCTACATTTGTTACTTTATTTACAGGAAGGCTTCATTTCTTGTGAGGATCAAGATTATTCTTAGCGGAAGTCTGCTGAGGGACTTTGTTCTGAACAACCTTGTTACTGCTTAAATTACCATTTTTGCTATTCTCTGCGATATTCTGTAACATTTTTTGTAGCAGAAACGGAAATTTTAATAATTCATAAACATAAATGTTAGCCCTTAACGTTTTTAGATCTTCAACTAAATCATAATCTAAGTTGGGGTTTACATGACTCTGTTTAGTCTCAATTGGTTTAGATTGTTTTGGGGGCAATGTCGTAGTTTTTTCGGAAGAAGGTTTGTTTGTTGTCTTACTCCTAGTATTGTAGGGATGAACTGTCTCAAAATTAGCTTGAAAAATGCTATCCGAGAAGTGTCCAAAAATGTTCGAAGAATATTCTTCTTCTTCAATTGTCTCTTGTTCAACTACCTCCTTAGGAATCTCAGGAGGCATCAAGTTATCCTGGGCTTCTAGAATTGTTTGAAGGGCGAATTGCAGGCTTTCTAGATTTAGGCCCTCGGTATTTGGATTAGGTCAGTTGGTGGGAAAATGCTTCCTAAACGGGGGTTTGTAGGGCCCTTTGATTGAAGAAGCTTCTTCGGCCATCCTTTTCAAATCTATAACTTGATTCGTTAGTTTTTGAACGACTTTAGTTAAGTTTTCTAAATACGATCTTTCAAGTTGTGTTTTATTTTGAGCAGGTCTAGGGAGGATTTTGATTTTCTTTTTGGAAGATGAACCAGTCTCTGTTTCGTTCCTAGTAGTGTCTTTTAAACTAAGGATGTCTTTTTCAATCTAGCTGGCCTCTTTGAAGGCCTCTAACAATGTGGCTTTCTTGGATCGTTTTACCCAAATGGATATAATTTGATGCAAGGCTTTAGTATAGTATGCTATGATAAGATTCTCAATAGGCATCGAGTCTGTAGGGATTTGGTTCTTAAGTGTTAAGAATCTTTGGTTAAAGTCTTTGATTTTCTCTTTAGGGTTCATTCTTAAACTAGAAATCTCCATGACTAGAACTTCTGGGGACTTATCGTCTCCAAAATTCTCAAGAAAGAAGGATTCGAACTTCTCCCATGACACGATGGTATGAGGTTGTTGGGAAAAGTACCAAGTAGAGGCATTTCCCTCGAAAGTGTAGGGGAACAACCTACAGACTATGTCTTCTTGCTCGACATTACAGAGTCTAATGGATAACATAAACTTTTTAATGTGATCCTTGAAAATCTGTTTAGAGTCAGGGTCAAACTTGGGAAGCCACTTCTCCAGATGTTTGGGTAAGGGATGTTGAGGCCCAGGTATGGATACTGCATCCTAGTCGAGCCAAGGTCTGGCAGTATTTTTCTAGTTGGCCATTAGTGTAGGCGGTGTGGAAGGCTGAGAAGAGGAACTTCCTTCATTAGAGGAGTCTTCTCCAGAAGAAGAAGGATATGATGGAGGTGGTGAGGGTGGTATTCTAGATCCTCCTGCGGCAGGAGTGAGGATTGGATCTGTAGGGTTTAAAGTGAGGTTAGTGCCTCCAAGTTGTTCTCTAATATCAAAGAAATCTATTGGTTGGTCCAAAGGTTGATTTGGTTTCCTTAAACAGGTGAAGGCACTATGTGTTCTTAAGAGATATTGGAAGACAATCTCTTGTATGTCACCACCTGTAGGATTTGGGGTTACTGGCTCAACTATGATTCGTAGATCATCGTTTGATGTGGTTGCTATTTGAGGGACAATGTTGTCATTTGAATGACTTCTTGTCACTATAGGTGAGCAGTTGGGTGGTGGAGGATTCTTACGACCACCTCGTGCCATTAATGATTTCCAGGCCCTCCTTCTAGCGCCATTAATTGACGGGCAAAATTGAACGCTCGTCAACTGGAGGGGTAGATCTGGTCCGGGGTTGTCTAAATAACCCAAGTCGTTTGGGATGATCCACTATGATGGGTTTAGCGGCTCCATTGGTCAATCTAAATCCTAGGAAAACGAAAGAAAACCTAAGCTAAGAAAATAATCTAAGTGGAAAAAAAAAAGCAACTACAACAAACTATATACAAATCAAAAAACTATATATATAGTTTACTAACTAATACTATAAAATAATAATTCTACTTATTAAATGTTCACCTATTAATGCAATTAAATCTCAATTATATATTTACAATATTTACAGATTACAAATTTTAAATTGAAAACCTGCAAAAATCATTTGTGAACTGTCCTATGACAGCAAAGCTATTATTTTTGGATTTTTATAATTTTTATGAGATAGAAATAAAATCACAACTATCTAAGCATAACAATAACATAACAATCCTAACTGTAAATATGAACTATATAGATGAACAATGAAATGTGTTCAGATTACAAAAAATTTATATATTAATTGACTAATTGAATAACACTAATAGACTAACCTATAGTAACGCTTTCCAATTTGCCCCGTTCACAGTATCCAATTTAGTTGTTTGATGGGAGAAAACCCGCACCTGATTTTTACACAATCTTCTTGTAAATAGGAAGCAACAGTGCTCTTTGAATACAAATGACAGAACAAACAAGACATAAAGCAACAACAATCTTATATTTCACAGACCATCACATTTAGATAAATCTTAGTGCGAAGATTTGTGCATGACTGCTCATTTAACCAAGAAGATTAACCTTCTATTAATTAAATTAAAATAGAGTAATTGTTGTGCGTAAACTAAGATACATCATATATGGACAAAATTTAAATCATAACGCATCAACCTGTAAAAAATCTTGATATTTAAAGTAGTCAATGATTTGATAACAAATTAAAATGCACAAAACTTGAACGAAAGTATGATAAATTGAAAGCTAAATCTGTTACAAAGCATCCACTTCCATTCGAGTCTGTATAATCATAAGCCCATAGTCTTTGTTCTGCCAAGAGTGATGGGTTCTTTACAAAAAATAATGAGTATATAAAGGCCACAAGGTAAAACATCCCTGTGGGAATTATCAAAAACTGTTTGCAAAAAATATGGGAACAATCTCCCAAATCTCTATTTCTGCCTAAGACTAACAACTTAAAACAAAACTATATAACAAAAAACATGTTCTAAACTGCCACAACATGTCCAATTCCTATTGAAATTCGTATGTACCTGTAGATAGGAAAAAGTAAACAATTTTAGATAATGTTTTAATTGTAAAATCAACAAAATCCAAATTTTATGACTAGCTACAGAATTTCACGATTCTGTAGCTAGTCATATTTACAAACAAAATCATTTTAAATGATTCGAAATAACAACAATAATGTATACAGTGAATCAAACCACTCTTAATTACTAATTCAAAACAAGCCGATCACTCTTGGTAAAACAAACCAAATCTTTTATGCCAATTCAAAATAAACAAAATCGTATTGAATTAATCGAATGTTAACAGGGATGTATGTGATCTATCAAACAACTTTTTTATTACCAATTCAAAACAGACAGAATCGTTTTGACAATTCAAACCCAACAAAATCATTTTTTGAATCAATTTCAATCGAAATAGACTATAATCGATTTAGCAAACAAATCTTTGGTACGAATTCAATACAGACAGAATAGTTTATGTCAATCCAAAACTAACAGAATCGTTTATACTAATTCAAGAACAATAAAATCGTATTAAATCGGTTTAATCAAAACATAGCTATATTCGATTTTAGCAAACAAATCAATGCAAACACGATAGTTTTTACTAATTCAAAACAAAATCATTCTTGCTAATTCGAAAACAACAAAATCGTTTTTGAATCTATTCAAACAAAATTGAACTAATTCGAAGCAAACACAATCGGCTATGCTAATTCAAACCAAATCATTAAAAAAAATCGATGTTGAAATAACATACCTGGGCTGTAGTAAAACGATTCCGTCAGGATAACTTTGAGTTAACAAAGGCAATATCTGCCTCAACATTTCTGAAGACGATAGAAACCATGGTCTTTTGCTTCTTATCGTAAGCTTGTAACCTATCATTTTCCTTTGACAACACAGTAACCCGTTCCTCCAAGGATTTAATTTTGGATTGCAACAGAGGAACATCCATGTAGTATCGTTCCAGCCAAGAGTTGCATCAAGTGCACTATTGTTGATCCGGCCTTGGCATTACAGGTGAGGGTTCTTTTAAGTTACCAGGGATTCCACTGTCAAACTCAATTCTCAGGAAGTAAGTGTCATCCTTGAGGCATGGGGGGAGGTTGGACACGTAGTCATAAGTTTCAACAGAATAGAGGCCATGAGAGTAAGGGTATTCCTTGGTCAAGAAGCGTTCAATCTCAGAGTATGAATCCTCTCTCAAAACAATAGGCTTCTAGTCTATGTTTTCTTTGGGCTTGTTCCGAGCACACCTAGATATCCATCATGCATTATTCTTTCCCTTGTTGTTGGTATTAGTATTACCCTTTCTCTTCTTCCTTACAGGTCTCTTAACAATCTTAGTATTATCTTTCGAACATGGGTCAGGCATGGTGTCAGGTAGGTCAACGTTGAGGCAGGTCGAGGGTTTGACAGTGGGTAGGTGGGTAGGAGGTGGAGATGGCACGACAGGCTCAACCAGGGTTTCGGTGACCACAGTCTTGTCCACTTGACTACATTCAGGAGTGGAAAAGCCATTCCTCAACAGGAAGTCTTGCCAACAATCACCACTTATCCTCAAATGATGAACAATCACGATTTTTATCAAGCAATGATGGAAAAGGATAGAATCAGCCTTTTCCCTCTTAAATCGTTTAGACATTTTATACAGACTGAGTAGGAGGTAGTGAGGCATATTCAGAGGGAAGTCTATGAAATTCATAAGAAACCTAAGATGGTAAAGAAACACTAACCCACAACGACCTTCGCAAGTCACGAATTGGTTAACAATGGCTAATAAATTGTGCCACCTGGACTTAAGGGCAGTGACAGTGGTGCAGGAGCATTCACACCTCATCAAGCAAGCCAGCGCATGGAGAAAGAAAAGAAAGTTGGACGGCGCCAACACCAAAATTTTGAATCACCTTCATATCTGTTGCGCCACCATTTTGATGAAAGCATTCATAATAGAGCGCACTTGTACATTGTAATGGACCTTGGGCAGATAAGCTCTCGTCCTTAGGTAGCAGAGGCACTTATTAGATTTAGTGCAGGTAGATAAGATTTAGTGCAGGTAGATAAGATAATTAAGTCCAGATTAGACAGTTTTTCTTTCAAGAGGGAAAATGGAGTATAGACACTCTCCTTTGTATCATTGTATCATTAGCATATATATTATTCAGCATTAGCATTCGGGAGAAGAGGGAGAACAAAGCAAAGAACTGGTGAAGAATCCCCATGTACATATATTGAATTAATAGGAAAGCTTTGATTCAATTTCATGGTTGTGATTGTTCTCTGTGTGTTGTTGATATTATGTTGTTGCATACTTGCTTCTTTTTGTGCCTTCGTTATATATGTTGTATATGTAATCTCATGGCAAATTAGAAATCTGGGAGAGAGGCGAGAATGAGTTTCAATTGTTTCTCTGTTGTGAGCCAGGAGATTCCTGCATAGAGTGCAGTTGAATTCCTCCGCATAGAGTGCGTGAGGGGGCTCTACAGTTAATTCTTATCCTCCTCCATCGGAATTTTGTTGGGTTATTTGAACCGTGCAGGTGAAGTGCAGGTTGAATTGAAGCCTCAGAGGCGAGCCTGGGAAAAGGAAGATCGGGAAGCCTTGACTCAACTCCATGGATGTGTTTATTCTCTGTTTGTTGTTGGCAATATGCCTTTTCATATTTGCTTCTTGCTACGTATTTCTTTCATATGACATGTATGTGATTTTATGGAAGAATTGAAATCTAAATGCTCGATAGAATGAGTTTGAATTGTTTCTTTAAGTGAACCAGAGAATTCCTGCAAAGGTGTAGTTGAAATTATCCGCAAGGAATGCGTGACTGCAGGGTTGCTTGGAGGAAGCTTTTATCCTCATCTCAGTTCACGCAAGATGAAGGTGGTGGAACAAAGGATTCCTTTAGAGGAAGAGAATCGACGACTTGAAATTGTCGTGGAGAACTGCGAAGCCACGCAAACCGTCAGATCGCAGAAGAGTAGCGAGGAGGTTAACTCGCAGACGCACGGAGGAGTCTGTTTGCCATGACATATCGATATATTGGGGTCAGACGAGTGCAAGAGTTGTAGGCACGTCAAAATCGTGAGTCGCGATCCCCCAACTTGATCGGAGCCGTCAATCACCGAAGGGACAAGTGGCACGAGGTCCCAAAGAATCGGGACTCGACACTTCCGCATTTTCAAAGCTGAAAGGAGCACGGAGAAATAGTGAAGTCCCAAGTTGCAACGGATCCCACCGGAGCAGCATGGAGTATTCACACGTGGCATCGCGCATCGGCATTCGGGGTTTTGGAAGGTGAGTGGATCACTACCTTTCACCTGCCGATTTCCTGAGAGGGAATACTCTGATTCGCAAGGAACGTTGACCCATTGACCATCGACAATCGGGATTCGACATTTTGAATTGCACAAAGAGTGCACACAAGGTTCGCGACGGCGAGAACGCTGATTTCCCAAGAAGAGAAGGGAAGATCGCCGAAGGGTGCATGTGGGTGACGAGTACTCCCGAGAGGAGTAAGGAGAGTAGTTGACTCTTCGGGCCGAGTTGTTGAAGATCCTGGTGGAAGCGACCGGCTGCTGAGGGCAGGTTGCGTCAGAGTGGTATCAGAGTCGGAGTATCTTTGCTTTCTGAAGCAGAGACAGAGAAGGCATCATGCCGCCAAGGAGAGAAAGGCAGTCACCTGATCGTGAGGACAGGGACACGTGAAGAAGGGGTAGATCGACAGGTAACCCAGAGATGGAGCGCCAAATACGAGATCTCAGGGCGAGACTCGAGGAGATGGAGACCACCTAGAGGCATGGAACTGGTGCAGTAGAGTTCAGTGATTCCGAGGTGGAAGAGGAAGCTGGAGACGATGCTAAATAAGTTACTGCAGAGGATGCATCAACCGAGCAGTTGATCAGAGCCATTTCGAAGATGAGCTCAAAGATGAAAATGGACATTCCCGTCTATGAGGGGAGTCTAAATGCAGAAGAGCTGCTGGATTGGATCCGAGCACTCGACACCTACTTCAATTACGAAGATATCAAAGAGGACAAGAAGGTAAGGCACGCTGTCACCAAGCTGAAAGGACATGCAGCCTTATGGTGGGATGAATTGCAGGCTGATAGGTGCTGCAAAGGCAAACATAAGATCAAAAGCTGGGACATAATGATCGCTAAGATGAAATCAAAGTTCATCCCCAGAGATTATCAGATCACTCTGTTTAGGTGCATACAGAACCTGAGGCAGAAGATGATGACGGTGAAAGAATACACTGAGGAATTCTACAGGCTCAACATTCAAGCTGGTCATCGGGAGAGTGATGACGAAAAGGTGGCAAGATACCTGAATGGTCTCAGGTATGACATTCAGGACGAGCTGAGCATGGTTACCATCCGCACAGTTGAGGATGCATACCAGATGGCTTTAAAAGCTGAGGAGAAGCTGAGCCACAAACAGGGACAGCGAGGGCGAGGCAGGAGTCAGCCCAAAGGCAAGGCAATTGCCCAAGAACTGATGTAGAAGCCCAAGGAGGATTGGAGAAAACCTTAGGGAAAGGATGGAAGAGGTGGAACCTCACAGCAGAGGCAGCAAAATGCTGAGCCGAGGAGGCAGCCAGAAGATCAGCAAGGGGGATATGCTGACGTGAATACATTTCCTCGTACCCGAGGTAGAGGCAGAGGTCGAGGACGAATTATCACATGTTTCACATGTGGAAAGGAAGGACACAAAGTTGTCGACTGCCCAGAAAGGAAAATGGACAGAGGAAAGGCTCACGTCACTGAGGCACAGAAGCGAGATGCCGAGAATGAAGATGCAGACAGCGGGAGATCACTTGGGATGCATAAGATTCTTTTGATACCTGAGAAAGAGGTGGAAACCTCAGTGCAGAGGAGCAGACTGTTCAGAACGGATTGTACAGCCAGAGACAGGAAATGTAGGGTCATAATTGACAGTGGGAGCACCGATAATCTCGTTTCAACCGAGATGGTGGAAAAGCTGGAGCTGAACACGACTAAGCACCTGAGTCCATATAAAGTCTCGTGGTTACAGAAAGGACACCGGGTAAGTGTTACTAAACAATTCTTAGTTAAATTTAAAATTGGGAATTATCATGATGAGATTCTGTGCGATGTTATTCCCATGGACGTATGTCATATACTACTGGGTAGACCATGGAAATATGATAGGAATGTTGTTCATGATGGGAGGATGAACACCTACACCTTGGAGAAGGATGGAAGAATTCATAAGCTGCTGCCGATAAAAGACAAGAAGGTGGAGCCGGAAGTTAGCAGCACAATACTTCTCATGAGTGGGAAAGAGCTTCTCACGGAGATGGAGAAGAATGAAGATCCACAATTCTTTGTTGTCAGGAAGCTGAGAATTGTCCTGACAAGTACAAGAGTGGATGATTTGCCGGATGAAATTCAGGAACTGTTGGGAGAGTTCGTTGATATCATCGTGGATGAACTACCTCCTTCGTTGCCACCGATGAGGAGTGTGAGTCATCACATTGACCTCATACCCGGAGCAAGTTTACCAAATAAGGCAGCATACAGGTTGACGCCTTAGGAGAATGAGGAAGTCAAGAGGCAGGTACAGGATCTGCTGGGTAAAGGACTGGTGAGGGAGAGTCTAAGTCCATGTGTTGTTCCGACAGTACTGAGTCCAAAGAAGGATGGAGGCTGGAGGATGTGTACAGACTCCAGGGCGATTAATAAAATTACCATTAGATATAGATTTCCACTGCCGAGAATGGACGATCCGATGGATTGCCTGAGTGGGGAAAATTACTTTTCAAAGATCGATCTCAAGAGCGGATATCATCAGATCCGAATGCGGGAAGGAGATGAATGGAAGACAACATTCAAGACAAACGAGGGTTTGTACGAATGGCTGGTCATGCCGTTTGGGTTGAAAAATGCGTTGAGTACATTTATGAGGCTAATGAACGAAGTCCTGAGGGAATTCATCGGTAAATTTGTGGTCGTGTATCTGGACGATATACTGATATTCAGCAAGACCAAGGCTGAACACTTGAGGCATTTGGCCATTGTAATGAGGAGGCTACAGCAGGAGAAGTTGCTGATAAATTTGAAGAAGTGTTCCTTCATGCAGACAGAGCTCACTTATTTGGGTTTTGTAATCTCGGCAAATGAGTTGAAGATGGATCCTGAGAAGGTGGAAGTAATCAGGAAGTGGCCATCACTGAGAAATGTTTTTGAGGTAAGGAGCTTTCATGGTTTAGCTAGCTTCTACAGGAAATTCATTCGAAATTTTAGTGGGATTAGCGCAGCGATGATGGACACCGTGAAAAAGAGGCACAACGTTTTTCAATGGACAGTAGAGGCTGAAAGGAGCTTCAATCTGTTGAAGCGAAAGATTACTGAGAAACCGGTATTAGTGCTGCCAGATTTTCAGAAGACCTTCCAGGTGAAGTGTGATGCCAGCAGGTATGCTGTTGGAGGGGTCTTGAGTCAGGATGACAGACCTGTAGCATATTACAGCGAGAAGCTAGATGATGCGAAGCTTAAATACTCCACGTATGACAAAGAGTTCTATGCCATCATACAGGCATTGAAAAAGTGGAGGCATTACTTGATACCCAAGGAATTCATGTTGTACAGTGAAAATCACGCATTGCAATTTGTAAGTCAGCAGGAGAAGCTGAATCAAAAGCATGCGAAATGGGTAGAGTACATGCAAAATTTAACATTCGTGATAAAGCACATTTCAGGGACCGCTAACAAATTAGTAGATTCCTTGAGCCGAAAGTGTTTATTGCTGCAGGAATTCAGGGTCAAGACTTTGGGTTTTGAAAACCTGAAAGACATGTATGCAGGTGATGCTGATTTCGGGGAAGCTTACGAAGCCGCCGAGAATCTGGTGCTCAGAGATCGGAGCCCGTGGATGGAATACCTGATCCAGGGTGGATTTTTGTTCAAAGGTAATCGGTTGTGCATTCTAGATTTCTCTATGAGAGAGAATTTGGTGAAGGAAAAACACAGTGGAGGCTTAGCAGGTCATTTCGGGCATGACAAAACATTCGCCAAGCTAAGCGAATCATATTTTTGGCATGGCATGAGAGCAGATGTGAAAAGGTTTGTTGACAGGTGTAGAATATGTCAGCATGCAAAGGGCCAAAAGTAGAACACAGGGATCTATCAGCCGTTGCCCATACCTGAGAGGCCATGGGAGGCCATTAGTATGGATTTTGTGTTGGGATTGCCGAGAATGCAAAGAGGAGTGGATTCCGTTTTTGTAGTGGTGGACAGGTTCTCGAAGATAGCACATTTCATTCTGTGTCATAAGACAAGCGATGCAACCCACATCGCAAATTTATTTTTAAAGAGATTGTGCGATTGCATGGATTGTCGAGGAGCATAGTCTCAGATCGAGATACGAAGTTCATAGGCCATTTCTGGAGGACGCTATGGAAGAAGCTGGGGACTGACTTGGCATTCAGCTCAGCATACCATCCGCAGACAGATGGCCAGACCGAGGTGGTCAATAGAAGCCTGGGAGACTTATTGAGGAGCCTGGTGACAGAGCATCACACTAGTTGGGATCAGATCCTACCACAGGCAGAATTTGTGTACAACGATTCGGTGAATTGGAGTACAGGTAAGAGCCCGTTTCAGATTTTGTATGGGACACAACCGAGAGGAATTTTTGAGCTCAAGGAGTCAGAACAGGCTAAAACTAGCAGCGCGAGGGCCGAAGAATTTGTTGAAGCTATGCAAGAACTTCACGCAGAGGTGAAGCAGCGAATGCAAAAGACGAATCAAGAGTATAAGCGTAGAGTCGATCAGTGAAAGAGGCAACTTTAGTTTGAAGTTGGAGACATGGTTTTGGCGCACCTGAGGAAAGAAAGGTTCCCAAGGGGAACATATAACAAGCTCAAGATGAAGAAGAATGGACCGTGCAAAGTCCTGAAGAAATTCGGGGAGAATGCGTACGAGCTTGAGTTGCCGGAGGGCACCGGGATATCTCCGATTTTCAATATATCGGATTTATACCCTTACAGGGATGCAGGAGCAGGCACTGGGACTGAGGAACCAATGGTCCAGTGGCAGAAGTAGTTACCAGTTGCACAGAAACCTCAGATGGAGTGCATATTGGACAAGCAGCTGGGAAGAAAGACCAGGAGAAAGCAGTATTTTGAGTACCTGGTAAATTGGAAGAACCACCCAGTGGAGGATGCCAGCTGGGAAACAGAGGCAGTGATACAGAAGCATGGGAATATGGTGCAGGAGCTCATGGATAGGAGCCCATGAAATATTTTTGAGCCAAGGAGTATGGTGCAGGAGCATTCACACCTCATCAAGCGAGCCAGCGCGTGGAGAAAGAAAAGACAGCTGGATGGTGCCAGCACCAAAATTTTGAATCACCTTGATATCTGTTGCACCACCATTTTGATGAAAGCATTCATAATAGAGTGCACGTGTACATTGTAACGGACCTTGAGCAGATAAGCTCTCGTCCTTAGGTAGCAGAGGCACTTATTAGATTTAGTGCAGGTAGATAATATTTAGTGCAGGTAGATAAGATAATTAAGTCCAGATTAGACAGTTTTTCTTTCGAGAGGGAAACCGGAGTATAGACACTCTCCTTTGTATCATTGTATCATTAGCATACATATTATTCAGCATTAGCATTCGAGAGAAGAGGGAGAACAAAGCAGAGAACTGGTGAAGAATCCCCATGTACAGATATTGAATTAATAGGAAAGCTTTGATTCAATTTCATGGCTGTGATTGTTCTTTGTGTGTTGTTGATATTATGTTGTTGCATACTTGCTTATTTTTATGCCTTCGTTATATATGCTGTATATGTAATCTCATGGCAGATTAGAAATCTGGGAGAGAGGCGAGAATGAGTTTCAATTGTTTCTCTGTTCTGAGCCAGGAGATTCCTGCATAGAGTGCAGTTGAATTCCTACGCATAGAGTGCGTGAGGGGGCTCTACAGTTAATTCTTATTCTCCTCCATCAGAATTTTGTTGGGTTATTTGAACCGTGTAGGTGAAGTGCAGGTTGAATTGAAGCCTCAGAGGCGAGCCTAGGAAAAGGAAGACCGGGAAGCCTTGACTCAACTCCATGGATGTGTTTATTCTCTGTGTGCTATTGGAAATATGCCTTTGCATATTTGCTTCTTGCTACGTATTTCTTTCATATGCCGTGTATGTGATTTTATGGAAGAATTGAAATCTGAATGCCCGAGAGAATGAGTTTGAATTGTTTCTTTAAGTGAACCAGAGAATTCTTGCAAAGGTGTAGTTGAACTTATCTGCAAGGAATGCGTGATTACAGGGTTGCTTGGAGGAAGCTTTTATCCTCGTCTCAGTTCACGCAGAACGAAGGTGGTGGAACAAAGGATTCCTTTAGAGGAAGAGAATCAACAACTTGAAATCGTCGTGGAGAAATGCGAAGCCACGCAGACCGTTAGATCGTGGAAGAGTAGCGAGGAGGTTAACTCGCAGACGCACGGAGGAGTCTCTTTGTCATGACATATCGGTATATCGGGGTCGGACGAGTGCAAGAGTTGTAGGCACGTCGAAATCATGAGTCGCGATCCCCCAACTTGATCGGAGCCATCAATCACCAGAGGGACAAGTGGCACAAGGTCCTGAAGAATCGGGACTTGGCACTTCGGCATTTTCAAAGATGAAAGGAGCACGGAGAAATAGCAAAGTCCCGAGTTGCGACGGATCCCACCGGAGCAGCGTGGAGTATTCACACGTGGCATCGCGCATCGGCATTCGGGGTTTTGGAAGGTGAGTGGATCGCTACCTTTCACCTATCGATTTCCCAAGAGGGAATACTCCGATTCGCAAGGAACGTTGACCCATTAACCATTGGAAATCGGGATTCGGCGTTTTGAATTGCACGAAGAGTGCACACAAGGTTCGCGATGGCGAGAACGTCGATTTCCCGAGAAGAGAAGGGAAGATCGTCCAAGGGTGCATGTGGGTGACGAGTACTCCCAAGAGGAGTAAGGAGAGCAGTTGACTCTTCGGGCCGAGTTGTTGAAGATCCTGGTGGAAGCGACCGGCTGCTGAGGGTAGGTTGTGTCAGACAGGCATACCTCCATCACAACTGACAATTTTCCTTGATTTGAATAGGAGCGGTGATGGCACTTCGTCCACTTTCAAATTATTAAACCACCTCTTTCCTTTAGCTGGTAAACCCATGGTTCAACTGAGGAATTCTTCATTCAGTTCAAGCTGGATGTCTCCAACCTTGTCCCTACATCCATCGAATGTGAGGGCGAACTATTGGGCGACCGCGAGGTTGAAATCCTCAAACTTGCGGATGAAAACTAACCAGCCATTATTCTCCAAGTCCTCACGAGCATTGTCAAATAGCAGCAGCATTTGGACACCATTAGGTTCTATGCGCACTACAGGTCCCATAGGAGAGAACACACAGTCGACAGGGTAAATGGTGAGGGGGGTTGGACAGAGTAGACATAGGACCAAATGCTCACAGGCTTCCCGAAACAAACAGAGCTAGCCCGAGATACAAGGAAGGAATTAATGTCCAAGTGTGTGAGGGTGGTGGAATGAAACGAACCCATGCAAAACATTCATATCGAAATGTACAATCGACGGTGAATCAAATCATTCAAATCACAATCCAAGTATCAAATAACTATTTTCAAACCATTATGTTCATAATCAATAATTGGTCAATAATAGTATGTGTATGATTTACAACAAAACAACATTTCAGATATAGCACCAAAGCTTTGATCACAAAGTTTATGCGTTGTATGATACCATTGCACTAAGGATTTAATCAAAGACACCAAATACCATTGCATGGCGAACCCATAAATTGAGACCATATCAACCAAAATTGCAAAGTAAATAAAAGTTTGGTGTTTTTGACATAAGTGTGACCACTATTGAGTTAGAAGGGAAATGACCACATGAACAAGAGTGTTCACAATAGTCCAGTGACGATTTTAATGCCGTCGACATGACTTCGAACTTAAGGTTTTCATGCTTGCATTC
>ML817101.1:34650-82058 GCA_009831015.1 Picea engelmannii | reverse complement strand
AAAGAAAGAATTAAGAGCTCAGAGAGATAATGAATCTACCAATGAAGATGATGATGAATCTACCAATGAAGATGATGGTGAATACACATCAGAGGAGGAATTGTTCTGAGCCATACGACTTAGAGACTCCCAGGTAATATGAATATTAGACAGGGGGAGTCTATGCGATAGTTGTGACATACCAAAGAACCATCCTTCAAGCAGCTTGCAGAGTTTGAGAAGACAGATTCAGAGAAGTTAGTTAGCATAAGTACAATTTGATAGATTATTCAAGACTTCATGATAGTATAGTGATAAATGGGTCAGCATTATCCACAGTTCTGCAAGTAGATCCTTGGACAATATGGATAGAGATGGATTCGTAATAACACTTAGTAGGTTTGTAAAGATATATGACAGTGGATGACAGCATGGATTCATAGATTGGTTCAGAGAGTGGTTCAGAGACAAAGGAACATTATCGTAATGGATGATAATTACATAGGAAATGACTTGAACAATGATAAGAGATTCCAAATTGAAAGATATATTTTGGACACAGGTAGTGCATACAACAGTTCGCATTCAAAATAGAGTAATTCTCAGAAACAACACTGAAAAAACTCCCTACGAGCTATGGAGAGGAAGACCAACAAATGTGAAGCATTTCAGAGTTTTTGGAAGAAAATGCTATATCAAAAGAGAAGATGGCAGAATGTGAAAGTTTGACTCTCGTGTGGACAAAGGAGTACTTTTTGGTTACTCAAGTACAAGGGAAGCATACAAGTGTTACAATCTGAGATTGAGCAAAGATATGGAAAGCATCAAGGTAACAATTGATGGAACATGCATACCAAAATCAAAGGAAGAAGAAAATGAATCAATGGAACAACCTTTCGAAGAAGACGAAGAAGATGAAAAATAAGTAGAAGAGGAAGATGAAAAGAATCTGACAGAAACAGAAGAGAAAGTTCAGCAAGTGTCTCCAAAGACACCTAGTAGACGAGAACAGAAGAATCATCCTTCAGATCAGATTATCAAAAACAAAGATGTAGGAGTTGAGACTAGAAGAAGAATTCGTTCACCAGAACACACACACCTAGCACTCTTATCTACAATTGAACTAAACTATTTTGAAGAAGCCAGCAAGGATGAATTTTGGAATAAGGCCATGGATTAAGAATTGGATCAAATAGAGAAAAATGACACTTGGGAATTAGTTCCAAGGCCAAAGAATAAGAATGTGACCGACACATAATGGGTTTTCAGGAATAAATTGAATGAAGATGGACAGGTTACAAGGAACAAAGCTAGATTGGTATGTAAAGGATATGCATACATTGAAGGAATCGACTTTGAAGAGACATTTTGCCCAGTTGCTAGAATGGAAACAATATGTTTTCTTTTGGCTTATGCATGCTACAAAAATATTAAAGAGTATCAGATGGATGTAAAATCATCTTTTCTGAATGGGGAACTTGAAGAATGAGTATACATTGAACAACCATAAGGATTTTAGTTGTCAGAGAATGCATATTATGTGTGTAAACTAAAGGCCTTGTATGGTCTAAAAAATGGTACTAGAGAATGGTACTCTAGACTAGATAAGTATCTACAATAGGAAGGTTTCAGAAAAGGAAGTGCAGACAACAACCTCTACATCAAGGTAATTCAAGGTAATATTTTATTAATTTAAGTTTATGTTGATGATATTATTTTTGGTAGTGATGATGATAGGTTAAGCCAGAAATTTGCAAAGGATATGAAGAATGAATTTGAAATGTCATTACTTGGAGAACTATTTTTCTTTCTAAAACTTCAGATACATCAAAGCAACCAAGGAATTTTTATTTCTCAAACCAAGTATTTTAGAGAAATGCTAAAGAGGTTCAAAATGGAAGATTGCAAACTAGTTGCAAGTTGAGAAAAGATGATGATTCAAAGTATACAGATCAGAGGTAATAGAGGTCAATGATTGGCACCCTACTATATGTGACAACATCCAAACCAGATGTAATGCAGGCAGTTGGACAGGTGGCACGATTTCAAGAAGCACCAAAGGAATCACATGTATTAGTAGTGAAGAGGATTTTCAGATATCTCAAAGGAACATAAGTGTTTGAATTATTGTATCCAAAAGGAAAACATCTATCACTTATTGCCTACATAGATGCAAATTGGGCAGGTTGTATTGATGACTGACGAAGCACCAGTGGAGCAGTGTTCTACTTGGGTTCTTTGGATGAAACAAACTCTGGCAGATATACAGGTTGAGTATGATGAGCCCATTCCAGTCTATTGTGATAATACAAGCACCATCAGTATCTCAAAAAACCCAGTGATGCACTCCAAGACGAAGCGGATTCAAATCAAGTGTCACTTTTTATGGGAGAAGGTTGTAGAAAAGAACATCAGAGTTGAGAATGTGGTCACAAAAGAACAAGTGACAGACATATTTACAAAACCACTTCTACGGGAAGCCTTTGAGTATATTTGCCAGAAACTCGGAGTTATTTCTACTCCAAAATGAATGATTTTGAATGATTATCTTATATTTCTTAGATGTACATGAGGAAGCACCATAAAGAGGATAGTTCAGTCAAGGGGAGAAACCCTAGATGGAAAGATACATTTTCCATTGATGACAAAGGGGGAGAGATTCATCATATGCAAAGGACAGAGCCATGGTTCTAGGGGGAGTAATGGTCACAGAGATGTAGAGGATAGAGGCATGTTTCCAAGGGACCATGAGTGATATGACTTCAGTATTGCATGACATAATTTTAGTTTTGCATCATAGTTTTGCCATCAATTCCAAAGGGGGAGATTGTTGATTAAGGTTGGTTGTCATTGATGTCAACCCTTGAAGAAATCTCGATAGCACAAAGTTTTGGGTAATGGACCCAAGTTTGTTTGATTTAAAGATGATTCATTATTGTATTTTCATGTTTTATAATAAGTATGAATGGATGAACTCCAAAGTGGTCCCCTTATGGTGAAATCCCTCATGGGAAGACGCTTTGCGGATTGAGTTATCCTAGAAGTATGGTTAGAGAACCCATGCTTATTTGTAGAATAATGAGATGAAGTTCAGTGAATTTTTCAGTGAAACTATCCTAGATGGATATTTCTTTTCATGCCGTTTCTAGTGGTATGTGGAACGTTACATAACTCCTCACGGTTAAAGAGTTATGGCCATGAGAACTTGGAGAACCTGGGTTTAGGTAATGGACCCAAGTTTGTTTGATGGATAATGGTATGAGTTTTGATATATTTTCAGGTAATAATATTCTATATGGATAGTACATGTCATTCCATTTCTGTTGGCATGTGGAACGTCACATAACTCCTCACGTTTTGGGAGTTACGGCCTTACGAAGTTGGAGGACCCTCATATGTCATCTAGAAGATCCAAAAGGTCAAAGTAGTCAAAGTGGTCTAAGAGATTTTAAAAGGTAAATAATAAAGTGAAGTGATGAGTGTATTATAATTCAAAGTGAATACAAAATAAATTATTTAAATAATAAATTTAATGGAGAAATTAGAAGTGGGTTAACCCTAAAATAAGGAAAGTGGGCAAAGTGACCTAGAAGATGTTTTTAAGGAAGCTACTTGGAGAGTATAAATAAGAGGCAAGACTCTCTAATTTTAGATCACACTTTAGCATATTGAATATATATAGGTGTATGAGGTAGAAAAAGGATATATAATCCAAATTTCAGAGGGGAGGTGAAGAAAAGAAGGTCAGAATTCAAGGGAGGATAAATTCTTTTGATGATGCTTTCTAAGGTATGTTATTTACAGGTCATCTTAACATTTTCGCAATAACGTTTTTTATAAAATGATTCATACCTTGAAATTTCTATTCCATTGAGGAAACATATCCAAGTATCGGTGGTAAAAAATTCATTTTGTGGTTCGTTGTATTTTTGGAGTTACACTCCATGAAAAATAGGGTTTGTGGCTAGTCCTTAAACTAGTCTAAAACAAGTGTTTCAGGTAAAAATGTCATAACTTCTTCATAACAGATCCAAATTAAGTAATACCAAATGTGTTGGTTATATTATAGTTTGTAGTATGATTTTTAATGGTTTCAGATATATTCAAAAAATATTCCGTGCGGGGCACACTATACAAGGTCGCTCTCTAGAATGAGCCAAAACTCAGCAAGGTATGTCATTTTTTCTATAACTCTTTTTCTGAGAGGTTCCAAGTAGTGATACCAAGAGGAATTGCATAAAACACACTGAAGATAATTGTATATCATTTTCATATATTTATTCATTACAGGTACAAATTTATGATTATTTCAAGTTAGGGTTGTTGACTAATACAAAACTAGTCATGTGAGACTAAAGAAAAGTTTGACGAAAATGCTAGTCTCTTGTTGTTAAATTTAAGGAAGGTTTATAGGTATGTGATCATATACACTAGGTATATTACAGAGTTACAAATCATATTTGGATGATGAAATTGATGAGGGATTTTGGTTAAGGTACATGTTGGGTACATGGTTGAGACAAGTAGTTGATGAGTTGGCACATACATGAGGTGTACAGTTGATGATGTTGGTACATACTGATGAGTCATAGTTGATGCATAGTTGACACATGATTGGTACATACTTGGTACATGGTTGGATGCACTTTTTTATGGTATAGGTTGATTACAGGTTGGTCGGTACAGGTTGGTGCATGATTGACGCACTTGTTTATGGTTCATATTGATTACAGTTGTTTTGGTACAGGTTGGTGCATGGTTGATGCATGGTTCAGGTTATTGGTACAGGTTGGTTGCAGGTCAATAGTACAGGTTGGTACAGTTGTACAGTGGTATATCTCACAGTCATAGTGTGACAGTGGTTCCATCATTATACTTATACATCAGAGCAGTTAGACGGGGAAAGGACAAGTGGTTATAGCCACCTTCCGGTTGTAGCCGAAGAACATAGGGGGTTGTAGCCTCCTTCTGGTTGTAGCCAGAGAATTGGGGAGTTGGAGCTTCCCTCATGTTGTATCTTGAGAAATTAGGGGGTTGGAGCCTCCTTCCAGTTGCGGCTAGAAAACAAAGGAAGTTGGTGCTTCTGATGAATGTAATTCTTCAAGACATATAAGAAAAATAATTTTGTGGTTTTCTCCCGCTTTGGGTTTCCACGTAAAAACATTGGTGTATTGTGTATGTGTATGATTGCTCATTTGTTTGTTGCTTATTTACTCTACAACTATTGGATTATAATGATACTTTGATATAACACTTTCATATTGTGGTTAAAAATGATTGAATTTCCCTATTAATGATTCACCCCCCTCTCAGTATTCCAACAGTCAGGGCCTGGAAAAATTATTAGCAGAGTCAAATTTCAGAGAACTTGGGATAAACCACCTAGAATCGCATGAGTCTATTCCAGATATGGGGGAGACTAATGACCAAAACCCCACATTTCATATCGAAGATAAATATTCTTCCTCTGAATGGTACCACGACATCATTGCATATCTCCTCACTCTTTAGTGCTCGAGCGATATGACTCCAACAAAGGCTGGAATGTTAAAACTAGACTCAGTTAAGTACTATATTATTAAAGGACAATTGTACTAGAAAGACCCCCTAGGTTTCTTTCTATGTTGCCTAACCGAACCTAAAACTAGGGAGGTCACTAATGAATTTCCCAAGGGAGTGTGTGGAGGACATCACGCCTAAAGGGCCACGACATACAATATGCTATGATTTGGATATTACTGGATAAAGCTATTTACCAATGTGAATGCCAAAGTAAGAGCCTACAACCTATGCCAACTATTCTCTGGCAAGCAAAAACTCCCTGCATTACCTATGATCCCAGTTAAAACAGAATCTCCTTTTCAACAATGGGGCCTGGACTTCATCGAATGAATCCACCCACAATCAAGCACCCAACATAAGTGGATTCTGACTGCTAATGATTATTTCATGAAATGGGTAGAAGCCTTTCCAACTCGGAATGCCACAGACTCGGTAGTTATAAATTTTTTATCATATCTAGATTTGGTTGTCCCTGGAAAATAGTTACAGATAATGCTCAGGCATTCAAATCTATGGCGATGGTAAGTTTTTGTCATAAGTACAACATTGTGTTAGGGAATTCTACATATTATTATCCTCAGGGAAATGGGTTGGTGATGTAGGAGCATCGCCAACATCAAGCGAGCCAATGTGGAGATAATGGACAACTGGAAAAGCACCCAGCACAAATTTTGAAATCACCTTGAAGTTGATGCACAATCTTAAATGAAGCCATTAAGAAAGAAGCGCACTTGTAAAATGTAAATGGACCTTGAGCGATTTTCTCTCATCCTTAGTAGGTAGAAGGCATTTAAAGTAGTTAATGCAAGTAGGTAAAATCGAATGTGTAGATTAGACAGTTTTAGAGCGCAAGAGGGAAACGGGATATAGACAGCCTCATTGTGTATTGTAACACAATCAGAAGCAACATTAGTGTATGAAGAGCATAGAAGAAAAGCAGAGAGCTGTGTAAGAACACCCATGTACAGATATTTGGATTAATAGAAAGAGGTTGATTCAAATTCATGGTTTTGTGTTTGTTCTCTGTATATTGATGTTGAATGATATGCTCATGAATGTTTGCTTCCTGTTATACATTTTCTTTATATGATGTGTATATGATTTCATATTTGAGTTTGAAGTCTGAAAGGAAGTAGGAATGAGTTTCAATTGTTTCTCTATCTGAGCAAGAATTCCTGCAAGGAGTGCAGTTGAAGTGTCCGCAAGGAGTGCATTGACAAAGGGTTCAGATAGGGTAGATTTTGTTCTTGTTCATTCAGAAGTGTAGTTGAGCACATGAGTCGTGTAAAGAGTGCGCAGGCCGAGTGAAGTCTCAGGGTTGCGAATCTGAGCAGAGAATTTAGGGACTGTTGCTACAGGTGTGCGCAGGGTCGAAGGAAATTCAGTGCTTGGAAGTGGCTGAAGGTTGCCGCAAGGAGCGTGTGCAAGAGTCTTCTCTAAGACTCAGAGTCATAAGTAAGCTTAGGAGGTATAGGACCTTCGAGAAATCGTCACAGAGAATCACAGGGAGTTTGTGACGTGAAGTGTTTAAGAAAATGTTGTAAAGTTTGTGTGTAGGTGAACAAGTTTTCACAAAGGGATACTTGGTTCATTTTGCAGAAATCATTAGGAAGGATGGATGGTCAGAATTCTCTGAGAAGAGTTTGTGAATTTTCGTGGGCCGTTAGATCTCACAGAGGAGCAGGGGAGATACGACGAAGTATTCACAAAAGGTTCAAATATCAAGAGGGGTAGGACCGTAGATCCAAGTCACAAGGACCATCGGATTTACATGTGGAATTTCATATCGAGGTTTCGTGGGTGGAAGTCCCATGAACACTGCAACGGGAATCACAAAATCGTGAAACATGATATCCTGATGGATAAGAGAACAGTGTGGGGCTACAGAAGTCAGTGAAGTGGACAGGTGGCACGCCATTTCAAAGTTTCGTGGGGTAAAACTCTGAACAAATTACATCAGGATTCGCGATATTGCGAAGTTCGAAGTCCCGACAGTATTGGTGAAGCGTTGAAAAGTCAAACTCGCACGCGTGTTGGAGTTTCGGAAAATCAGGATTCGAGAATTGGAGAACCAAGTTGGTTGACATTGCAAGTGTTGAAATCGCGATAGGGAAAACCCCGAAAGGGAAAAGGGAAAGGTTAGCATTCACTATTGTCAGGTTTCGGTGATTCAGGAGACCAACACTCGACCACTAACTTCGCAAAGTCGCGAAGTCCAATCTCCCGAGTGAAAAGAGGGGATCTCGAGAAAGGTTGTTGTGGGTGAAGATTTCCCGATAGGGAAATAGAAGAGCTATTTAAGAGTTCTTCGAGCCAGTGGGAAAAGAAATATCCTGTGTTGACATGGACCTTCTGACCTGTGGGTTGTGGAGGGAGCATGCATCGGCACCAGTTTGGTATCAGAGCATAGAAAGGTTCTTTGCTTTCTGTAGCAAAGAAAATAGAATTCACCATGCCACCAAGGAGAAGGGACATGAAAACACCCGATCCACCAGAGGATAGGGAAATGTCGAGAAGAAGAGGCAGGCAGATGATAGATCCAGCCATGGAGAGAGAGATGCATGATCTACGAGCCATACTCGAAGACATGGAGACAGTGCAAAGATGCACAATCAGTGTTGGGGATCTAAGTGATTCCGAAAGTGAAGCTGAGGCTGAACATGAAGAAGAAGTTGCAGCTGAAGATGCATAAAATGAACGTTTGATCAGAGCTATTTCAAGGATGGGTGCAAGAGAGAAGATGGACATTCCAGTTTATGAGGGAAATCTGGATGCAAAGGAGCTTCTAGACTAGATTAGAGATTTAGACATATACTTTGACTATGAAGATGTCGAAGAGGACAAGAAAGTCAAGCACACTGTCACTAGACTGAAGGGACATGCAACATTGTGGTGGGATGAACTACAAGATGACAGACGTTGCAAGGGAAAGCAGAAGATTAAGAGGTGGGACAGAATGATCGCAAAGATGAAGGTGAAATTCATCCCCAGGGATTATCAAATTACTCTGTTCAGGATAATGTATAACCTGAGGCAGAAGCTGATGACAGTGAAGGAATACACTGAGGAATTCTACAAGTTGAACATCAGGGAAGGTCATCGGGAGAGCGATAATGAGAAAGTAGCCAGATACATGAATGGCCTGAGATATGATTTCCAGGATGAGATGAGCATGGTAACCATCCAAACGGTGGAAGATGATTATTAGATGGCTCTGAAAGATGAAGAGAAGCTGAGATGAAAGCAGGGTCAGAGAGGTTGAGGCAAAATTCAGCCTAGAGGCAAATCAATTGCCCAAGAAAAATATCAGAAGCCCAAGCAGGACTGGAAGAAACCTCATACTCGAACTGAGAGAGGTGGAACCTCACAAAGAGGGCAGCATATTGAACAAAGAGGAGGTTATGCTGACAATAACACTTTTCCTCGTACTAGGGGTAGAGGAAGAGGAAGAGGTGGAGTAATAACCTGCTTCACATGTGGAAATAATGGGCACAAGTCTTATGAATGTCTAGATAAGAAGAAAGAGAGTGGAGATGCTCACATCACTGAGGCACAGAGGCAGGATGTTGAGGCAGAAGACGCTGAAGGCGAAAGATCGTTGATGATGCAAAAAGTCCTTTTGACACCAGAAAAGGAGGTGGAGAGTTCAGTCCAAAGGAACAGACTTTTTAGGACTACTTGCAAGACCAAGGACATGGTATGAAAGTTCATTGTAGATAGCGGTAGCACAAATAATCTCGTTTCTACGGAGATGGTAGAAAAGTTGGAGCTGGAGACGACTGATCATCCAAGCCCATACAGAGTTTCTTGGCTACAAAAAGGACACCAGGTAACTGTCACTAAACAGTGTTTATTTGAATTCAAGATAGGAGGATATAATGATAAGATCTTGTGTGATGTCATTCCTATGGATGTTTTTCATTTATTGCTAGGTAGACCATGGCAATATGACAAGAATGTGATTCATGATGGGAGAATGAACACATACACCCTGGAGAAAAATGGGAGGACTCACATGTTGCTTCCAATTAAGGACAAGGAGGTGAAACCAGAAGTTAGCAACATTGTACTTCTCATGAGTGGGAAGGAACTTCTTACATAGGTGAAGAAGAAGGAGGAACCACAATTCATAGTGGTCAGGAAACCGAAGATTGTTTTGACCAGCACAAGGTTGGATAATTTACCAGAAGAGGTTCAGGAACTGTTGGAAGAGTTCGCTAACATAGTAGTGGACGAACTACCTCATTCGTTGCCACAGATTAGAAGTGTGAGCCATCACATTGATATCATACCAAGAGCCAGTTTACCAAACAAAGACGTGTACAGATTGATGCCGCAAGAAAATGAAGAGGTTAAGAGACAAGTCCAGGATTTATTGGACAAATGTTTGGTCAGGGAAATCTTGAGTCCATGTGTTGTTCCAATAGTACTCAATCCGAAGAAAGATGGAGGCTGGAGGATGTGTACTGACTTGAGGGCGATTAACAAGATAACCATTAGGCACAGATTTCCATTGCTGAGGGTGGATGATCTGATGGATTGCTTGAGTGGAGCAAAGTATTTCTCAAAGATTGATTTGAAAAGCGGTTATCATCAAATTCGCATGAGAGAAGGTGATGAATGGAAGACAACATTCAAAACTAATGAAGGGTTGTATGAATGGCTTGTTATGTCATTTGGCTTAACCAATGCACTGAGTACCTTCATGAGGTTGATGAACGAAGTCCTGAGGGAGTTCATCGGAAAATTTGTCATTGTGTACTTAGATGACATACTGGTTTTCAGTAAAACAGTGGCAGAGCATATGAAGCATTTGGCTATAGTAATGCAAAGGTTATAGCAGGAGAAGTTGTTGATAAACATTAAGAAATCCTCATTCATGAAGACAGAGCTCATTTATTTGGGATTTGTTATTTCGTAAATGAGTTGAGGATGGATAAAGATAAGGTGGAGGTAATCAAGCATTGGCCATCACCAAAGAACATACATGAGGTGAGAAGTTTTCATGGATTGGCTAGTTTCTACCGAAAGTTCATCAGGAATTTTAGTGGAATTAGTGCAGCGATGATGGATACAGTGAAGAAAAGACATAAGTATTTTCACTGGACAGAAGAAGATGAGAAGAGTTTTAATCTGTTGAAGAGGAAGATCATGGAACAACCAATTTTGGTATTTCCGGATTTCCAGAAAACATTTTAGGTGAAATGCGATGCAAGTGGATTCACAATAGGGGCAGTCTTGAGTCAGGAAGACAGGCCAATAGCATACTTCAGCGAGAAGCTGAATGAAGCGAAAGTGAAGTACTCCACTTATGATAAGGAGTTTTATGCTATCATCCAGGCATTGAAGAAATGGAGGCATTACTTGATCCCAAAGGTGTTTGTCTTATACAGTGAGAATCATGCACTGCAGTTTGTCACTCAACAGGAAAAGTTGAATCAGAGACATGTTAAATGGGTTGAGTATATGCAGAATTTCACTTTTGTGATTAAACATATTTCGGGTACTGCTAACAAAGTTGTTGATGCTTTGAGCAGGAAGTGTTTTCTATTGTAGGAGTTCAAAGTCAAAATGTTAGGTTTTGATGATCTCAGGGACATGTACAAAGAAGATCAGGATTTTAAGGAAGCATATGAAGTAGCTGAGAATCCAATTCTCAGAGACAGAAGCCAATGGATAGAGTACATGATCTAGGAAGGATTATTGTTTAAGGGTAATCATCTGTGTATTATGAAATGCTCCATGAGGGAGAATCTGTTGAAGGAGAAACACAGTGGAGGATTGGCAGGGCACTTTGGTCACGAAAAGATGTTCGCAAAGTTGAATGAGTCATATTTTTGGTTGGGAATGCGAGAATATGTCAAGAGATTCGTAAACAGATGCAGAAGTTTCCAGCATTCGAAGGGAAGGAAGCAGAATGCGGGGTGTTATCAACCATTACCCATACCAGAGAGGCCATGGGAAGCAATCAGCATGGATTTCATATTGGGGTTGCCAAGAACACAAAGAGGTTGTGATTCAATCTTTGTGGCGGTGGATAGATTTTCCAAGATGGCACACTTCATCCCATGTCAGAAAACCAGTGATGCAACTCACATTGCGAATCTATTTTTCAAAGAAGTCATTCGACTTCATGGCTTACCAAGAAGCATAGTTTTGGATCGAGATACAAAGTTCATAGGGAACTTTTGGAGGACCTTATGGAAGAAGCTGGGAACTAACTTGTCTTATAGTTCGTCTTATCATCCTCAAACGGATGGACAGACAGAAGTGGTAAACAAAAGTCTGGGAGACTTGCTGAGAATCTTGGTGACAGAACACCATAGCCAATGGGATCACATATTACCACAGCCAGAGTTTTCTTATAACGACTCAGTCAACAGGAGCACGGGGAAGAGTCCATTTTAGATTGTCTATGGCATGCAACGGAGGGGGATTTCTGAACTGAGGGATTCAGGACAGACTGCGACTAGGAGCGCTAGTGCATAAGAATTCATAGAGGCGATGAAGGAACTTCACAGCCAGGTGAAGGAGCGATTGCAAAATTCGATCCAAGAGTATAAGAGTAGAGACGATTAGCATAGAAGAAAACTTCATTTTGAGGTTGGTGACTTGATTCTAGCATGTTTGAGACGGGAAAGGTTCTCGAGAGGAACATACAATAAATTGAAAATGAGGAAAATTGGACCATGTAAGGTCTTGAAGAAATTTGGGGCGAATGCTTACGAGATTGAATTATCAGAGGGAATCAGAATTTCTCTGATATTCAATATCTCATATTTGTACCCATATAAAGCTGGGGAAGCGGGAGAAAATGAGCAGCCAGTGATCCAGTGGACAAAGAAGATGCCAGTGGTAGATAAGCCACAGATGGAGTGCATACTAGATAAAAGAGTGAGCAAGAAGACCAGGCGAAAGAAATACTTTGAGTATTTGGTCAAATGGAAGAACCACCCAATTGAAGATTCCAGCTGGGAGAATGAAGAAGAGATCCAAAAGCATGGACAGACCATGCGTAAGCTCATGGATAGGAGCCCATGAAAATTTTCAAGCAAGGGAGTATGATGCAGGAGCATCGCCAACATCAAGCGAGCTAGCGCGGAGACAACGGATAGCTGGAAAAGCGCCCAACACAAATTTTAAAATCACCTTGAATTTAATGTGCAATCTTAAATGAAGCCATTAATAAAGAAGCGCACTTGTAAAATGTAAACGGACCTTGAGCAATTTTCTCTCGTCCTTAGTAGGTAGAAGGCATTTAAAGTAGTTAATGCAAGTAGGTAGAATTGAATGTGTAGATTAGACATTTTTAGAGCGCTAGAGGGAAACATGATATAGACACCCTCATTGTGTATTGTAACACAATCATAAGCAACATTAGTGTATGAAGAGCATAGAAGAGAAGAAGAGAGTTGTGTAAGAACACCCATGTACAAATATTTGGATTAATAGAAAGAGGTTGATTCAAATTCATGGTTTTGTGTGTGTTCTCTATATATTGATGTTGAATGATATGCTCATGAATGTTTGCTTCCTGTTATACATTTGCTTTATATGTTGCGTATATGATTTCATATTTGAGTTTGAAGTCTGAAAGGAAGTAGGAATGAATTTCAATTGTTTCTCTATCTGAGCAAGAGTTCTTGCAAGGAGTGCAATTGAAGTGTCCCCAAGGAGTGGGTTGACAAAGGGTTCAGATAGGGTAGCTTTTGTTCTCATTCATTCAGAACTGTAGTTGAGCACAGGAGTTATGCAAGAAGTGCGCAGGCCGAGTGAAGTCTAAGGGTTGCGAACCTGAGCAGAGAATTTAGGGACTGCTGTTGCAGGTGTGAATAGGGTCAAAGGAAATTTAGCGCTTGGAAGTGGCTGAATTTTGCCACACGGATCGCGTGAAAGAGTCTTCTCTAAGACTCGGAGTCATAAGTAAGCTCAGGAGGTATAGGACCTTTGAGAAATCATCACAGAGAAGCACAGGGAGCTTGTGCCGTGAAGTGTTTAAGAAAGCGTTGTAAAGTTTGTGTGTAGGTGAACAAGTTTTCATAGAGGGATTCTTGGTTCATTTTGTAGAAATCATTAGGAAGGATGGACGGTCGGAATTCTCTGAGGAGAGTTCATGAATTTTCGTGGGACGTTAGATCTCACAGAGGAGCAGGGGAGATACGACGAAGTATTCCCAAAAGGTTCAAAGCTTAGGAGGGGTTGGACCATAGATCTGAGTCACAAGGACCGTCAGATTTACACGTGGAATTTCATATCAGGGTTTCATGGGTGGAAGTCCCATGAACACTGCAATGGGAATTGTGAAATCATGAAACGTGATATCCCAACGGCTAATAGAATAGTGTGGGGCCACAGGAGTCGATGAAGTGGACAGGTGGCACGCTATTTCGGAGTTTCATGGGGTAAAGCTCTGAACATATTACATCAGGATTCATGATATTAAGAAGTCTGAAGTCCCAACAGGATTGGTGAAGCATTGAAAATTCAAACTCACGCGCATGTCGGAGTTTCGGCAAAATCAGGATTCAGGAATTGGAGAACCAAGTTGGTTGACATTGCGAGTGTCGAAATCGAGATAGGGAAAACCCTAAAAGGGAAAAGGGAAAGGTCAGCATTAACTGTTGTCGAGTTTTAGTGATTCAAGAGACCATCGCTCGACCACTAACCTCGTGAAGTCGCTAATTCCGATCTCCCAAGTGCAAAGAGGGGATCCCGAGAAAGGTTGTTGTGGGTGCAAATTTCTCGATAGGGAAATAGAAGAGTTATTTAAGATTTCTTCGGGCCAGTGGGAAAAGAAAGATCCTGTGTTGACGTGGACCTTCTGACCTGTGGGTTGTGGAGGGAGTGTGCATTGGCACCAGTTGGCTGAATTGTCAAACAAAAGTTTGATGAGTATAATCAAGAAAGTATTAACGGAGAATAAGAAATCTTGGCATGTTCACCTAAAGTATGCCTTATGGGAAAACCATATTGGCACTAAGAAATCAATAGGCGTGTCTCCTTTCCAAATGGTTTATGGTACTGATCTTGTTCTCCCTATTAATATATCTCTTTCAGTAATGAAGTTGTTGGAAGATGCAAACTAAGAACCAAATTATGTGACGAGGAGGATAATCAAATAATTGAGGTCCAACAAAACATGGCTGAAGTCGATGACAAACTTCAAAAATATCAAGATAACATGAAATCCCTTTTCGACAAAAAGGAGAAAGACGAGGAATTTATTCCTGGTGATTTAGTTTTGAAATGGAATGCCAAGAAAGAAGATGCAGGTAAAGATGACAATTTTTATCATCTATGATTTGGACCATTCAGAATCACACCTATAAAGGGGAAGAATTCTTTCCTACTAGAGAATCTAGACGGGAAAATTTTTGACGCCCCTATAAACGGGTGCTATTTGAAAATTTTCATGCAATAAACATGTTCGACTACACCATTGTATATACTGGTTTGGTTTTCTTTGCTTCTACATATTGTTCCTTTCCGTAGGTTATTTAAATTTTTTCTTTTAAATAAAACTAGTTTTATTTAATATATATATATATATATATATATATATATATATATATATATATATATATATAATTTTTGTATTTCATATCATTCCTATGTTGCAGAACTCTCTAATTATTTCTTCTTTGCATAATTCTATTGTCAGACGACAGAAAAGGAGGTATTGGAATTCAATGCTCAGTTTTCAAAATATTTGTTTTCTCTCAAAACAGGGGCTGAAAAAATAACTATTTTGGTTGAAAATACCAATGAAATTCAAGATACGAACTTCTATATTTATTCTTCATACAAAAATGCTAAAAATAGCATCTTATGAAGTCTTAATAAGGTTGTGCTTGTGTGAAAAATGGTCACCTGGTCAAACATTAGAAAGACATAAGTCTCTAGAATTTACGAATCAAAATAAAATAAGAATAAAGAAACTTGATAATCAAGAAGTAGGCTCAGGTGGAAATAAGAGCCCTCCTAAAACCTATGACTTCTCATTTTGTTCCCATCTAGAATACCCAAAATATTTTATTCTATCCTGATTTGCACTCCCTGACCTGGAATCTTCACAGAAAGGAAGATTTCACCTTGACTCACCAAGCTTAAAAGACTAGATCATCAAAACAAGAGTGGGCGAAAATCTTTATGATTCCTTTGATTTTAACTGAAAGAAAGCATGTCTAGGCTAATATTGACTACTTTATCCCTTCTATAAGATTTGAACTGATTGGTTTCACTCAAGGAAAATCCTTGGAAAATAAAAACACCCCCTGTAAAATCTTCCCTATAGGCGAAGGTGTTTTGAAGGTCAGGAGAGGATTAGTCTAGAGTAAATCAAAGTGGGTTGACAAACCTTCATTTCTAAATTATAAACATATATCATCCCTTGTATGATGCATACAAATTGATTGCCCCCACTTCCGAAATATTAAAATATGAGACAGATGGTGAAAGGAAATTCATAATTTGATTGCCCCCATTATGTCCAAAGGGATGATGAAAGGAAATTCATTTAAATGATTGACCTCATCTCAGCAAATCATAAATTGAAGTGGTGAAAGGAAATTCAATGGAAAATGTAGATAACTTCACCGGGGTACTGAATAGGCTTGCTGGCAGTGAAGCAATGTCTATGATATCTGCAAGGTTGTTGTACATGTATATAATGTACTCTAGTAGCTAGTTCTCTTTCGACCTAATTTACATTCTAAACCAATAGGGGACTCCCTAAACTAAATTGTTAAATTTACTTTACCTTGATGCGAACAAAATTGACCAGAGTCTGATAGATCAATTAAGGTTTTTTTTATTATCTTAAATAGACCCAAAGTCAGTTTTAGGAAAGGCGGAACTATTAATAGCCTAAACTCAAGATCGGTGAATGATTAAGTTTTTAAAAAAAAAATGGGACACGGTTGAAGTCTAAAGTCCTTCTGTATGATTTTTCAAATGTGTTTCCCATAAACCCAATGATGACTCCATTTACCCAATAAAGGAACTTGGTCTACTGTTCTTCTACGCCTTGCAGGGAGACACGATCCCCAGATGGAGCCTATGTTGGAACACATTAAAAATTATAAGCCTAAAGATTCATCCTATATTTTTACTCTGTCTCAGAGTTAGTCTCCAAATGATAAATCAATTTCATTTTTTAGCCTTAAGTAACACACGATGTCCATCATCGATTGAGTTCCCGCATTGATCGAACAATTCTATTTTCCCGAGTTTGTGGAGATGCCTGATTATAAAATGCTCAAGACACTAGAAAATACTTCATAATTGCATACTTCGGAGTTTCACGCTTTGGAAATTTCTCCATGTTACATATTCAAAGTTCTGATACCCAAAAGATGTTAAAAAAATCCTAGTCATCTTACATGTATACCTTCCTAATATTTGATACATCACTATGAGTAGTGGTCTGTCGAAAATTCAATAAAGTTAATTCACCAATGCACGCAGCGATAAATACCTAAAAACTAAAACCCAATTAAACGTTAAATATTAATTTAGTGCATTTAGATTTTGGATATTCACCATTCCTCATACTCTAAATTCACGAAGTTCGAACTCCCGAAATACTTTAAACACTAAGCAGGGTTAATTACAATTAAGAATAATTATCCGATGTTTAATTGCTTTGCGATTTCGAGTTTCAGGAATCCAATCTCAAGCTATTATCTAATATCTCGAAGTCTGAAAACCCAAAGAGACTCAAAGTTAAATACAATTAGTTAATGAGTTCAATATTATTATCTCGTGATTAATTTTTAGCTGAATCGTAGCTCGGATAAATTCAAATTTTATTCATCCAACCTCCCGATCATGAACCACCAAACATTAATGGAATTAATAATGGATCTACAACAATGGTTTTAAATAAGATCATGGATCACCGCCTAAATATTTTCATTAAGGAAAGTGAATACATTGTTAGTAAAGGTATTCATAAAAATTATACACTTAAGGTAAATAACGATATTGGAATTTGAATTCTAATTTGCATTTCTCGCAGAACAACAATTTTTAGCAAGCTAAGAAATTTATGCGTTCCCTTGTAATAGGTAGCATAGTGTTGAGCTTACTACTATCATGGATCTGCGGAAAATAGCTAAGAGGTTGGTGAAAACTCGAACCCAAACATAGATGTCCTCTCAGAAACCTCTCCTAGAGTTGTAGATACCGTGAAAACCTGGACACATGTGTTTGATATCCTACAACATGAGTTGATTAACTAGCTAGAATAATCGAGCTATGAGGTGACCAAAACTTAGGCGACAAAGATCAAATATATATCTCAATCAGAGCTGCATAAAATAGCCACGCGACCGAGGCTTACGCCGCATAACGACATGATAGGCTGGGCCCTAGAGAACGTTAACGTATCAACTAGGAGCATCCACAATTCAGAGAAATTTGTTGTTGGGTCTTTCCAACTGGAGCATATACAGGTGATGCACAAATTATCCCCAGCATTTAAACACAGTTATAATGTCACTTTCCTAAAAGAGTTCGACGAAGAAGAATGCACACAATATGGAAAGAACTACTCTAACTTAATCAAGGAGTGGTGAGCATGCCCTGATAAATTTAGAGCAGAAAACCATGGCATATATTCCATTGCATCACTAGACATCCATATGATGTATGTGTCCATTATGTTATGTAGACTTTTTGGGAAAGAAAACTCTACTCACTTCCTATTACCATGGGTACCTATCATGCATGAAGTTGTAGAAGGTTTTTCTTTCAATTGGGCCAAGATATTATCGGACAATTTGGCCAAGGAAATCAAAGAGTATCATTCGTTGAAATCCAAAGAGAAACCTTCCTCGTTCTACATGTCAGGATACATTATGGATTCCATTTGTTTTATCACATCATTTCCTTTGATGAGTTGGAGCTGGAATTCAACCAGTGTTGAGACCATTTATTTCTATCACTCCAAGTTGTGGGAGGGTAAAGAAAAAGATCTATTCTATGAAATATGCAACTATGTGGTGGTGCCGATGCATATCGCTCTCTACGGTTGTCTTCCTCCCAGGATTTCGGATAATATCATGACCAACCTGGGGAAAATAGTCGACTGGTATATTGAGGAACATTTCTCCTACATCAGGGATTTTGGGTGTTCGGTTCCCCCAAATGATTTACCAAAGTTTCTACCAGATCGACTGTTGTGCCGAGAGGTAGCATATCAAACTGTGACAGGGGGAATAAAAAAAGAGTTAAAAGTAGCGCAGAAAAAGGTATGGCCGACCTTCCCTTTACAAGTTGGTATGTTCTCATTGTTATATTTCGGTCATTCAAAAGTGGAGGCCACAGCTGGTTGATATTGAGTTCAAGAAGCATGATCCCCAGAATATTGTGGCAAGCCACTTGGCTCAATATAATATGAAGAGATACAAGCATGAATATTCCCCACAGGATGAGATATTCCAGGGAGTAAGGCCGTACCAAGAGGTGTTGAGTAGGGTTCGAACTCTAGTTCCAGATCAAACACCTCCATCCACACAGGAAGTTTCAACTCAGGGTTTAGAAACAGGCGATTCTAGCGAACAAGATGCTCAAGGAAATTGAATAAAACTGAAGTCTTAATGCAGAAGGGGGATACTGCATTGTCAAATCCACTAGGTGATCAAGAAAAAGATCAATCTGAAGCATCGTTAAAAAAGGGACAGGATACATCACCGTCCACACCAAATAAACTGACTACCAACACAACAGGGAAAAAATCGTCCACCGAGATAGGTATCCCTATCAAGTCATTAACACCATTACAGTCCATCCAAGGAAATCCCAATGTCGAAGTCACATTTATAGAATACCTTACTCCGATTTACGCAGAAGAAATGCCTCCCTCAAACTTATTTTTCAACAAGAAGAGGAGGGTCATAGTTAAAAGAGAGATGCATCAAAAGGATGGTGTAGCTTTCAAAAGACACAGAGTGTTGTATGATAGTCAAGCCTTAGATGAGGCAAAATTCGCTATGGAAATGGCAATCTCGTTGGAGGATTTTTCCATGGGAAATCATGGTTCAGTAAGGAGTTTAGTGGAACAATTGAAACAAAGAAATATGTTAGTAAGATAGTTGCAGGATCATATGGAAACCATGGAAAGAGACGTGATAAATCAGATGAATAAGGATTTTGAATAGATCAGAGCCTGTGATAGAAAGGAAAATCAACAACTCAAAACTATCCTTGATAAGAATTCACAGACCAACAAAGAATTAGTCACTCAGCAAGAAGAATTCATCAAAAAACTTCAAGCCAAGGTGCATTTAGCTAAAGTTACAGTAGTGGAGATGGTAGTGTTCCAAGCTCAGGCATTGGAGGTGCACAAAAAGATGGAATTAGCCCAGCAGAACCTTTTTACAAAAGTAGAATTTGTTCAAAGTTGTTATCGGGTGGCAGACCTTTCTCTAAATAAAATTTACATTAAGGAAAGAGAATCCACTTCAGCTTGAGCTATGCTCTAGGATCCCATTTTAATAGCATCAAAGGATGAAGTAGAAAAGATCGCTCGATTATCTCTTTCTAAGCAAACTCGAGGTGACATAATCCTGAAGGCCCGAGAGACAAACCTGGCTAAAAGAAAAATATTAGCCAGGGAAGTAAATAAAGCTTGTGAAGAATTGTCTTCACTCGAAAAAGGGTTAATGGACGTTGAAAGAGATAGTATCTCCAAGGCCTTATGGCATATTGATATAGAAAAAAATCAACTTAATTCTAGGACAAGCATAGAAGAAGCCCAGACGACCATCCAACAATTGAAACAAGTCGACCTTATCCAGATTAACAAGTGGATAGTAAATCCCAGTTTACAGCTACAAGCTATATCTTTGGAAGAAAGGAAAATACAAGATAGGTTGCCTCATATAGAAAATAAGATGTATATTTTTTAGGCCAATGAAACAACAGAACCTTGCAAGTTAGTAGTGCAGTTAGTAAGCCGATGTATCCCGTGTGTCGAACAAAGGAAAGCCAACACATATGGAAATAAATGAGACAATCTGATCACAATATTTACACAGGTCATAATCAGGTGCTAGTTGTTTCCAAGCTAGAAGATATGGGGAAGAGATGTTTATGTGTGCAGGCAAAGAGATAGAGGAGATGTGGATGGAATCTTTTAGTTTTACATGTTTTGATATTTAATACTTTTATTAGAAGTCCAACCATTTCAGGTTGAGACATTTTGTATAAATACATAAATCAAAGACTCATTTTAGGCTACTTCTTGTTGATTGTAATAGAGAAGACTCTCCTTATAGAGTATTAATACAAGTGCAGACAGAGATTCCAAGTTTTGTTCAATCTGGGTTATGTGCCTCTTTGTCTTCCATTGCTCATTTCCTTTATGCATTCCTGAATAAATGTTGATTCCAATTTAGTAATACAACTACGGAAATCTTATTGTATCAATAATTTATTTAGTAAGTAGCTTTTCTTCTGTAATTACCGTGAGTAATACAAGACCTACTTGTTGTGTGAATTTCCATATTTTTATGCTTTATTCAAGGTTATACTAATCTACTTTATTCTACAGCAACAATGTGGGACTCTTCTGTAATTGATGCCCTATTTTGTTTCACATTTTTATTATTTTCCTTCACTTCATTTATTATTTCAATTTTGACTCAGATACGAAATACGACCTCTGACTGTTACATGATTATAAGGAAATTTTCTCATATAACCGAGGTAGGAAAAGCATTTTAAAACACACTCTCAAACAAGTTTCCTTATGCTTTGCATTATCCTTTGAGCATTAAGTTTAATATCAGGACCAACAATAGTCATCACATACATTGCTTCATTGTCATATTGGTGTTCATATCCCCAGTGAAAATATTTGTAACCCCAATCCTGAATTTCCTTTCACCATCCCATTATTTAATATGATTTCATTAATTTTGAGAAGAGGGAAATAATTTAAATGAATTTCCTTTCATCATCTCTTTTGGACAAAATGGGGAAATTAGTTTTTAATTTCCTTTCACCATCTATCTTAATATTTTATTTATCTTTGTGGGATGGGGGTAATCAGTGTGTTTAAAACACTATGGGATGATAATTGTTGAAAATATGTAATTAAATAGAACTGTCTACATTGTAAAAATAACCCTGAGATTGATATCTCTTCAAATTAACCACATATTTTCCTTACAAGTAAAATAATAGTTTATAAGTTTCCCTTGAGAAAAGTATCAATTATCATCTAATATCAAAGCTAAGATTTCAATAAATTACCCCACATATATCAATTCAACATAGATAAAGAAAAAAACAAATTTTGACCTTACTTGTAAAAATGGCATGTTTGAAATTTGTGTCTATCAATTAATTCTATCATTTCTGTAGAAATTAGGGTAAAGGTAAGTGATAAAAAAAGTTTGGTTTTATTTATTCAATCTAAATGAATCTAATCAATAACATGACTATTACTAAGTTTATTAACAAACTAAAACAAAATGTCTATAAAAATTGAAAAACAACATTGCAAACTGAAAAGAAAATGCTTGATTTCAATCTTATTTAAATACAATTTTGATCCTATTCTAAATGTATGAAATACTTAATCAAGTGATATCATATTTCTAATTTAACCAGAAAAACATTTCATTAATTGAATTATAAATTATTTCTCTACAAATGATTGAGAAAAACAATAATAAATGCAGCAGAAGAATAATGGGTGACTACCATGCAATTGATTTTCATACTTACAATGGTCGAATGCATGGATGATTTTAGGGTTTAAATTTCACTCATGGGATAATTTTGAATGGTTTTTCCCAAAAAAATATTCGCTATTATAAAAATGATTCGCCCAAATTCTATAGGATAAAATTATTTTACCTAAAAAATCATTAAACGTTTATACAAACTATATAAAATCCTTTATAAATTTGAATATTTTTACAAAAATATCGCCAAACATTTATAGTTGTCATATGAGGGATTAGTAAGATTCTCAAAATTCTATACATTTGAAAATGAATTTCCATCCTTAAAATCATCCCTCTTCGAATTTTAAGCAACCCGCACAACCTAATGATTTCAAGTAGATTGTAAAAGGATATTCATATTGACATAATAGAGCCACTTGGTCATGCATTAGTATATCATCTAGGTTCAAAAAGTTAATTTATTTTTCTAGGTTCATGTTTAAAAATTTCATCAAACTCCACATCTTTAAGAACAATTCAGAACAATAAATATGCTTGACATTCTTCATGACAGGTTTCATATTCATCATGCACTAGTGATATACAAAGACGTTTATTTTCAAAACATTGCACTATTGATTCTAAAGGTATCTCTTAGGAATTCATTTTTACTTGAAAATGATGCTGATAATTTCCTTTAACTATAAAAGGTAGCAATATATCCTCCTCAACTCTAATTCTACAAGGACTACCCTGAGATTCCAAGATGTCTTCTTTGTTGCTTTCTTGAAACTTTATTTCAAGGTTGTCATATAGAAGATCACTATTGTAAAATTCCATGTGTGTTGATGTAGAAATATTCTCCTCATAATATTGATATTTATCATATACAGGTCGATTATTCAAACTTTTTAAAACTTCAATTTCATAAATTTTCATTTCATGAAATTCATGAAAGAATGGTTGCATATGGATTGGTTGATTTTCATTAAATCTTGAAGCAAAAATTTGATCATAAGAAACACAATTAGAAACATTTGAAATAATGTCATATCTATCTATAAACTTACTATCATCATATTGAAAGAATTCTAAATCTAGTGAACAATTATATATATTTTCATAATCATTATCATTAATAATAAAATTTTGAGAAATTTGATGACTTAGAAAAATAGTTTGTTCCTCGTTGGATTGATCATAATCAAATTCTTGAACAAAATAAGAATTTTCCAAAAATGTTTCCTCGAAAATTATATGATCTTCTTCATCTTCATTCCTATGAAAAAAATGTTCTTCCATCTCTTGATCACCTTACCCATAAGAAAATCCATGAAATCACCTACAAATTTGATACAAAAATCACCTTCCCTTATTAAAATGTTGTGAATTTGAAATATAAGGATTTTCATGTTTGTCATGAGCTATAAGGATGTGTGTATCTGATATTTCTTGTTCATATTCTTCCCTTTGTTCTTATGTATCCATATCTTCATATTTCATTTGACTAGGAAGTTTCCCACAAGCCCATAAATTGTTTTCAATTTCCTCAACATCAATAAACATTTGCTCCAACATTGAGTACTTTCTTTCTCTAAGATAAAAATCCAAATTGGGATTATGTTCTAGTGCATAGTATACCTTGGAAGATGATTTAGAAGGACAAATTTCAATAGACAAATTACAATATAAGCTATGAAATCTTCTATTGAATTTCATATCAATTTCATCATTCATTCTTTTTGTAGCATAAAACTCAAATAAGTATTGATGATGAGATTTTTTCTTATCCCATTTATGAAAGAAAACATCATAAAATTTATTCCATGAAGAAATTGATTAAGTGGGTAAGTCTTTAAACCATATTTTGAATTCTCCTACTAAAGTATGAGTGAACATTCTCGTAAAGACATCTTCATGTTGAATTTCCAAGCAATTTGTGAGATGTTCAAAGGTTGCCATGTGATTTTATATTGTAACATCATATTCTTCATTGAATATGGGAAGATATTTGAAAATTTTGGGAGGTATATCATGAATGATAGATGGAAACTTAAGAGGTTTATATATTTTTAAAACCCATGGGTGAATATTTACAAGCTGATCACAGGGTATATTAGAGACTGAAGGGAGTAATAAATTAATAATATCCTCAACTAGTATGCAAGAATGACTAGACTCTATGGGGTTAGATATTTGTACAATTTGATAAAATAATATTTCAACGGATATCAATACATGGGTTTGATCATTACTTCTAGGAGATAACAATAAAGGCTCTTCTCCTTGAGGAGTGCAAGAAGAGATTTGGGTTTCCTTTTCTAAGGAAAGAGATGAGGTTTTGATCTTATGATGAACACAATAGAATAAATTATTTTTTAAATATATTTGACAAAGAAACAAATGACTAACCAATAGATCTAAAATATCTTGAAAGAAACTTGTCATTTGGTACCTGATAATTTTGAAACAGTTCTTCATTTTTCTGTCTAATTCTATTCTCCCAAACTAGTCACCAATGGATTCTTGAAATCACAGAATCGCTAGATGAAAAACAACATGTATGTGTCTATCNATTACCAATGATGAATCCAACAAATCAAAAAGTGGGTGCATGTAAGAAAATGTATCAGGGTTATGATTATTTTTATATGAAAATAAAGGAATAAACTCCTCTCTCACTCATAAGGTTTAACAGTAAAACTCAGGTCCAGTAAAATCTCACAACATATATATGGAAATCTAAGATCTTAAAGCTTCCTTTAAGTTTATAACAGTGGAGGTTTCACCAAATTGTTATAATTTTAACTCTAACAGCTATCTTATTGCAAAATATAAATGAAAAGATATGACATAATGAGAAACTTAAAATAGAAAAAGAAAAGAAATGCCAACATGTCTTCTAGGGTTATCCTCTTGAGCCAACTTGTCTTCTAGGGTTATTAGCCAACTAATTATGGCTTCTTCTTGCTTCCCGGAATATTCTATTCTCATCAAGTTTACACGTGGAGGTAAATACATCACACATCTACCATAATATCAACACTCCCTCCTAGATAGGGAGGTATTGAAGGTAATGGTCTTGAGCACAAAACCATTCACCTGGTAGCATCAACATAGTCGTATAGACTATCTCATGACTATATCATGAGCACCATCATCACTATCAGTTTCATCAGCTGCATCATCTCTAGAAACCATAATCCATCTGAGTAATCAGACATGATACTGGATAATTCACTCACTCCACAGAGTGACACAAGAGCCATTCTTATAATCCAGACATATGTCCTAGAAGAATAAATGTTATGAACCATTTTCCATCTGGGAAATATTTGTCCATTGATCATCCATCTAGCTGATAATCATTTCCAACACTATTGATAATCTTCAAGGCAATCGAAACAATGTCGTTCAATAGAACACAAATGTGTCTATCCATAGTAGTACACAACTACAATCTAGCGGTACACTGCCACACCAAGTAGCACACAGTTACTTGATCAGTAACATATAGTCACAATTAGTGGAACACATCCACTAAAATAGTATACATCTACTATCTGGAGACATACAGTCTCCATAACAATCATATCATCTAGTATCAACCTGAACAGAAAAACATTGTTATGATATGAACTGAATCATCTGGGCCATTCTTCCACTCACATCTGTGAGATTTGGAAGAGCATCTTCCCTCAGAAGGTAAAACATCAATGATGAGCTATCTAGACTATTCTTCTCAAGCAAGGAGGAATAGATGTCCCGATTTATGAGCCTAGATCATTCACCTATTTGGGCCATTCCCCCATCACTAAACAAAGTGAAACCTAGAGAGAATGAATCTTCCCTAGGGAATTCCTGTCCTTGATTATTGAACCTGGACCATTCCTTCGACACTAAACAAAGTGCAACCTGGAGAGAATGAATCTTCCCTAGGGAATGACTATCCGAGCCATTTCCTAAGAAAATGATTGTCCTGCACCAAACTCCAAAATGAACCATTATTCGAAAATTCTCACAACTGTGAGCTTCGAAAGAATGACTATCCGATAAAGCGGACCAATCTTCTTAACCACTACTAAGAGTAACCATCAAGAAGAGAGACTTTTCTAGACCATTCCCCATGTTAACCACAATGGGAAATCGTTTTCTATGGTACATCAACAATCCATCGAACCATTTTCATTACGAAAATGACCGTTTGATCTGGACCATTTTCTGAATTGGAAAATGCCTATCCGTCAGAAATCTCAAACCAATTTTTGAACTGGAAAGGAACTGCTCATCCTGGACCATTTTTCGAACTCAAAAATGATTGTCCATAAATAAATAATGAATCAGTGCTCCCTCCCAACCTAGGAGTCATCTCTTCCTTTTTCAATAAGGAAATCATCTCCATGAGCTCCAGCTTCAATACGCAAACTCTTTCGTTTTGGATAGAGGCTTTACCAAAATGTCTTCTTATCTTCTCATCTGTGGAGATATATATTGGAGAACCACTTTCTTTTTTCTGGACTTCATTACAGAAAATGTAATGCTTGATCTCAATGTACTTTCGTCTTTCTGGAACACTGGTTTTTCTTTGACAGTTTCATCTAGCTCTGATCATCACATTATATCATAGTTTCTTGCTAGCTCATAACATCGTGGAAAGGGTCAAACTGGAACATATTCAAGTGGTACTTTTTATGCCATCATGAGAGTTTGTCATGGATTAGCAATCCATCATCCTGAGCTTCTAAGTAACCATTTTGATACAATATGTTTGTCATAGAAGGTTTTTCACCATGCTTTTGTTGTGCATTGGAGTTTCTTTCCCAAGTTGTCTTCTTCCATTTGCATACAAGGGTCTCTTCCTAGTATACCGCAAAGCCTTGAGGTTGTTCTACAAATGTTCTTTGTTCAATTATTCTGGAGAATAGTCTTTGCATTCATCTGATGTAAAATTCCAACCCATGGATATTGTGGATTATATAATGGCTCATGTAGAGGTATGTCTAGTTTATTGGAACAAACAATCATCACAGTCTTCTCCCTCCATCTGGGAGAACCTCTAGTTCTAGATCTCACAATGATTACATTCATAAGTCTTCCATACACTGTTCTTCATCACAACTTTGAGTTCCATTGCTAGATTGCTTTTAGTGAGTTCATATCAGGCTCATAGTCTTGTGATTCTCTATATAATGACTAGTTGTTTTGTCTTTTCTTTCTCTCTTGGAATCTTCATGTTCTTCCTCATGTTTCTCTTTAGCTCTTGGGTCCATGGAGTTTTCTATATATTCCATGCCATGAAGATTCCAACTTCTTTCTTTCATCATGGATGTCGATGGACAACCAGGAACACTTTAAGGCTTATTTTCGAAGAAGAAGACTTCTTCTAAAGTCACTTGAACACGTGTTTCTTTTCATGGTTGCTACCATTGATGGGAACATGGATAGATACTCCATCATCTTCAATAGATCATATTATTTAGGACTATCTCCCTCCTAATCCTTGCTTCATGCATGAATGCATGCTCTTATTTTGGAAATATATAATCGACTCCCTCCATATAGGAGATTCCACACTTGTATCTGCATCCTTATTGTCTTCTGCAAAGTGTCATAAGTCCTTTTCTAATTGGTTGTTGACTTCTTTCTATTTTTACTTCTTCTAGGTTTCTTCAAGATTGATTCTGATTTCGGCTTATCCAGCAGTTGTTACTTATGTAATGGCTTCCACATGAAATGTTACTAGGGGTTGTTGATGTACTTCATCCTTTCATGTGTATTTCCTAACTTGTAGTCATCATGATAGAAATCCTTATCTTGTTGTTCTTCCATAGGTATAGTTTCTCTTTGAACATATTATCTTCTAGGAAATAGATATGCAAGATATGTACAGAAAACATTGTATGTACAAGAACTATGAAGAGTATTGCTACCTTGTCTTAGAAGAAGAAGTATGTTTTGTCTTACTTGTCTTTCTTTGAGGGTTTCCTTTCTTAGGCAACTGATGCTTCGTGTGTTTCCTTCCTTTTCTTTAACTCGAGACAATGATTCTTGTAGTGACCATACTTTCGATAATTGAAGCATTGTATTCTTTCCATATCTTTCTCTTGATTCTTGTCATATCTTTCTCTTGATTTGGTTTCTTCCTAGAGCCAAACTTCTTTTTATTCCTGAAATCCTTGATTCTTGTTGTGAAGGCTTGATCATTGTACTTCTTTTTCGGTTTCTCTTTTGCACTAATCCTTGATTCTTCTTATGTACAACAAGTCCAAAGTTCTTCAAATGGAGGATACTCCTTCCTTGTGTTCATTCTTGCGGAAAATGCATCCCATGTCTTGGGAAGACCATTGAGTACTATATTTACCTAATCCTTCTCGAAGATGATCTCTTCAACATCTTTCAGTTGATATCTTAACTGATAGATCCTTACAAAGTATGATGTCATGTTGTCATCATCATTCATCTTCATGTTGCGGAGCTCATTCTTCAGACTCATTACTTGTCCAATGTTTCTGACTTAGAAGAGGTTTGTTAGGGAATCATACATCTTCTTAGATGAGTCAATATGGGAGATGTAGGGTATCAAGTGGTATTTTATAGAGTCCACTATGATACTCATGGAATTTATGTCATTGTATTTGAACTTCTCCATAATTGCAATGTTCTATGGTTCCTTCTCTTTTCCTTCTTCAAACTTTGGTTCCATGATCTTTCCTTTCATGATATCCAATGCTTTATTCTTGGCAAGGATGAGGTCAATCATTTTCTTCCATGCTCTAAATTTAGAAGCTTCATCTAAATTGTTTTATGACTTCATAGAGTAAGTCATGGTTTCCTTGACTTGGTCAACCCTAGATTTGGCCAAAAACTCAAACTTGACGTCTTAGCTTGCTGAGAGTACCAAGATATGCCTTAGGCTAGGGCACACTAGTCTATCCACAAATTAGGTCAATCCCTTCATTTAATGTACCTCAATGAGAGGATTAGGGTTTTTGCAACTACATCTACTAGTAACCCTAGCAACAGTGCTTTAGTAACTGGTCCTTCTAGAAACCCTAGCGACAGTTCTTCAATGAGCTTAGTATCCTTATGGATATGCTCCCTTCCAGTGGTTAGACTAAATGAAGGAGGTGTGGGCCCATAACTTGTTAGAATATGATGGATGTGCTCGTTTAACCATAGACAATATCACTATTGTCACCCAACCATAAGCCAAAGCCACCGATAAGCACCTTAACCTTGACAGAGAATCATTCTCGAAGCAAACCCTAGGCTAGACAGACAAACATGATAGCACACCTCTCTCTCCAAGTATAGTGCACCAAACCAGAGCTTATCAAAGAGTCCAAACCATAACCAAGAGATAGTCCAAGCCAAAATTGAAATCTGCTAGTTGCAGCAGCTGCAATGGCAGCTCTCCTCCAGACTTACGCACAAACTAGCCAACTGCAGTGTGCACAAGTGTTGCTTCTATAGTTCTAAGAATGCCTTCCAGAATAAAGATTGGTCTCCTGTATTTATACTAAATCTGGAAAAAAAATTGGGCCGACTTCTCATTATGGGTGCCTATTTACTTAGTATATAATATTTCCTTTAGCCGAATTCTTCTCTTGGAGGCTAATAACCTAATACAAGTTATCCTCTTGAGTTGACTTGTCTTCTAGGGTTATTAGCCAACTAATTAGGGTTTCTTCTTGCTTCCCAGAATATTCTAGTATCATCAGGTTTACACATGGAGGTAAATACCTCCCACAACTACCATAATATCAACAAATAGGTCCTTAAAATTGAACTCCAACCATCTTTAAGAAGTTTCATTATTTAAAAAATGACAATATCATAATGAAATTCCAACAACAAAATACCTTAACAGTCAAGATTTTCTAAAAATTCACATAGGAAACTCAATTTCTTTCAATTTTGTGGTCTATTGTATGCTAAATGTTTGGAATAGTTTTCTTGCAAATTTGTTGAAACAAATATTACCAGATCATTCTCCTTGATCTCATATTTCCAAATTCATATCATGGGCCTGATTTCATACCCTGGATCTCGAGATATGACCTCTAGAAATGAGGGTCTTGTAACAGATCAGTGCAATTTGGCGAGTGGTATGTGAATTTGGTATAATGGTTAAAAAATCAAAAAATTAGTCAGACATACATGGGAGGAGAGTGGATATTAATGTTTGTATTGTTTTATGGTTATGTAATGGTTTGTGTGTGAGAGAGAGGAGGGTATGGTGGAGGGAACGCAGGTTAGGTGAGGTCGAGTCTTAGGGTATCACGTAGCTTAGGTAGAGTGGGTGGGTTAGAACTTAGGTTAATAAATTTAATAAAACATAGTTTATACCCATGAGTGCTCTTGGGATCTCACCCTATTGACCTGTTTGACAAAAAAAACAATATAAATAAAAAACAAAACAAAGTAATATAATACAAAAATATAAACACTATATAAAAATAATATATATATATATATATATATATATATATATATATATATATATATATATATGAAATCATGTTAGGATATCTAGTGATCAAGATCTCGAGATGATGTGAGAATTGAGAATTGAGATCCCCAACACCCCGAGATTCTGAGAACCATTAATAGTAATATTAATAAAATGAGAATTTCTCACACTTGCATGAAATTCTCTTCACCCAATCAAGGAAATCTCATCACTCATACAATGTATCATGTGTAAGAAAAAATCCTTCTTCATTATCTCTATGTGAAAAGTATCTTCTTCTTTACCCTAGCCTTGATTTTACAAGATTGAGTTATGATCTAACCCTAATCTCCAAAGTGATAGATTGTTAACATTACTTCTCACCTCACTTGAGATCAACGACTATTATTTAATTTACTAATTCTAATTAAATTGTTTCCTTAAATAAAATGAAACTCACTAATAAAAGTGCTTTACTTTAATAATTACTTTAATTAAAGTAAATTATCAAGGTAGAATCGTTTGGAAAATTTCCACATACTAGGCATAAATCAATGTGGAAGTACTTGTCTGATGATACATACATCAACACTCCCTCTTAGTGAGGAAGGTATTTCTACCACCTAGAGGTCGTTGTTTCTTCACTATCATATCTTCTACGATGGATACTCTCTAATCCACCTTATTGGTTGCTCCTTCGGAATATAAATTTATCAGTTCCATCTTTCTCAAACTCATCTTCAAATACTTCCCTCTATTCATGCTCATAGAATCCTCTTGATCCTAAGCATCCTGCATGGTCATGTTGTACCATGACTCCTTGAAAAACTTGGAAAGTTTCTCCTTCCCACTGGAACATAAAGGTTGAATCCTTCTGAGTTTCTCAACCTTTGGATCTACCTGCTTCTTGTCCTATGTCACTTTTCTTATTTCTAGAACTTGCATAGGCTCTCCCTTTAGCCTATAAATTTTATCTCTCTAACTCCAAGAACAACTTACGTTTCTGAGATAGATCCTCTAGGATTGATCAATGCCTCTCCATCTTGGAATAGTACATCAAATCCCTTCTTCTCAATCATTGATATTGAGATCAAACTCCACTTGAGTTATGGAACCCATAACATGTCCATCACTCTCAACATGCCTCTTGAATCCATCGAGAATGGTAATGTTCCAAGTCCCTTTATTCCATTCTTGGTGCCCACACCAAGTTCCACATGCACACCAAAGTTTGATTCTGTGAAGCTCTAAAACAACGCTTGTTCTCCTATCATATGACATCTGTCCCCACTATCTATTATCCATGCACTCACTGATATCGTTCCCAAGGAAGTATGGGAAACAAGTAAGAACTCTACTGATGAGCCTTTACCGATGCACCTACCTTTGGTTGTGTCTCATTTCCACCCTTTTTCTTATTCAAACATTGACCTACATAGTTCCCAAACTTGTGAAATGCATAGCACTTGACTTTTCTCATGTTCTTCTTCTTACCACCTTGAGAGGTAGACTCATAGTGATGTATCAAAGCTTAGGAAGGTATACATGTAAGGTGAATAGGATTTTTTGAACATCTTTTGGGTATCGGAACTTTGAATATGTGACATGGTGAAATGCCCAAAGCACAAAACTTTGAAGTACGGAATTATGAAGTATTTTCTAGTGGCTTGATCCTTTTATAATCAAGCATCTCCACAAACTTGGGAAAAAGGAATCATTTGATCAACACGGGAACTCAATCGACGATGGACCTCGTGTGTGCCTTAAGGATAAAAAATGAAATTGATTTATCATTTGGAGACCGACTCTAAGATAGAATAAAAGTATAGGATGAATCTTTAGGCTCATAATTTTAAATGTGTTCCAACAACTGTAATGAACAAAAACTACATATCTTCACTTATATCATGTTATTAGTTCTTTTCAATATCCTCTATATGCTAATCCAATTTAGTTGTGTTAAAAAATGAATAAGAAAACTAATTTATCCCTTGAGTTAAAACAATTACCAGTTAGAAATTTAATGTCGTCGCCTCATTCTGATTAATTACCTTAGATAACTCCAAAGTAAATTTGGATAAAGAAAATCCTTAATAGCCTTTCTTGAAATTTAGAGCTTAGCATTCTTTTAATTTTAATTATCAATAGTTCTAATGCTTATGATATGAGGTTTTTATTGAAAAGTGAGAAAAAAGGTTTAAGTTTTATTGAAATGTTTTTAGTTTAAATTTATAAAGATAAGGACTCCATGGCCCAATAATAAAGGCACCATGTTTACATGTTCTTTAGTGCCTCACAGGGAGCCACAATCCCTAGATGGAGCCTAATGTTGTAACATAGTTAATATTTTAAATAAAAAAATCAAATGTTTATTACAAATATTAATTACAAATATTTTTAATTTTATTTGCTTAAGGGTTTGGTTTGATTTTGCTTTTATATCATAGTGTTTTTTGGAGGCCTCAACACTTCTTCCCATTTTTTCTTGAAAATAAAGTGGCCCCATATAAATTTCTTGAAATATTGCATTGGATTGCTTTGAGTTTCCAGTTTTTAATTATTTTTAGTTTGTATGATTTTCCATTTTTAACCTTCATGTCATCTCCTTCCCCTCGAGAGATTTCCAAAGATATAAAATTCACCTGATTTCGACTCACAGATAAAAAGTTACGGCCTTTAGAATTTTTGTGTTTTTCACTGTTCTAATGATGTGACAACCTACGTGGAATGATGACATGGAAAATATTTACATATGACGCTTCCACATCATTTCCACATGTCATATCTACAATGGTTGAAACATCAACAATAGACACTACATCCATTGACAGATGCCATATCCTTGTATTTAATTTGTATATATTATTATGTGTATATACATATATAGTATTTATGTTATTAATATTATTATTAATGGTTCTTAGAATCCCGGGGGGTCTCAATTCTCAATTCTCAAATCTCACATAATCATGAGATCCTAAAATGATTTCATATGTATATATTAATATATTTAATTATTTATTTTTTGTATACATATTATCTATTATATTTATATTATTTATATATATTTAAATATTTTTTATATTATTATTTGTTTTTGTATTATATTATATTATTTTGTTTTGTTTTTATATTGTTCTTCTGGTCAAGCTGGTCAATCGGATCTCAAGATAACTCACATCCCAAATTTTGTTTCCACCAGAGATTCTGAAATCCCAAGAGGACTCATGGGTGTAAACTATGTTTTATTAAATTTATTAACCTAATTTCTAACCTACCCACTCTACCTAAGCCATGTGCTACTGTAAGACTCGACCTCACCTAACCTAATCCTAACCTAAGGATTTCCTGAGGGACTATGTGCCAGAGAAGGGTGGAGGTCCATTCTCTCGGGTGGCACGGGCTAGGTAGAAGAGAGTTGGGTACTTGGATTGTTGTGGGTGTCGGGAAACCTGTGAGAGCTTGAGAGATGACTAGTTTGGGAACCCAATTACACTCTTGAACCATCCTTGTGGATTCATAGACATGGCTTGGGGGTGACACTGTGTCTATGGTTGGGTGGAACATCCTTGGTCTGCAACCAGTCAGTGTCATCTTTCATAAAGATAAGTGCTCTCTGTCATGATATTACTATCTGTGTATGAATGTATTCCACTATGTAATTTGATTGTCATTTACATGTATATGAATGTATTTACATTGTGTATATTAAAATATTTAATTATCGTTTAAAATAATATTTAGATCTTGCATGCTTGCTGGATATTGTTCTGCATGTCGTTAAATCTGTTATCTTATGCATCCTTAATAAATAAATAAGGTCGGCATGAGAAATAAGTCTAAGGGAAGGCTTGCAGGTAGCATACCCGACAAGTGGGTGGTTGGGTATGTTACAAATTGGTATAAGATATTATGGTTGAAACATTGGGCTAGTATGGGTTGGGTTTGTTGGTCAAAATCGTGTGGTCAAGATCAAACTCTAACCATGAAGTTGAAAAACATAGGAGGAATGGCATTGCAAATGCTACGCAGGAGACATAATGTCATAGAACCTCTATGAGGGTGATTGTACCTTTTTAATTTGGGAACGATCGCCATAGTAGGATCAGGGAGATCTGGGATCGTTGGATCAGAGGATAGGTAAACATAGGTCATCTGATGAAAAGGAAGCAAGCTTAAGGTTGCGACCGTCGGATCCATTGGAGAGAGAGATTAACGACCAACAGGCATTGCGAGGAATCGACTTGCACTGGAGATAATTTCCCAAGGTGTTCCCACAATCCAAACCATGGTTTCCCTGGGGGGGTTACGTGTCAGCGTCAAGAGAATTGCGGGGTGAAAAGAGGGTTACTCCAAACCGCCAATGCATGCCCCCACAAAATGAAAGGCAATAAACGATGTTATAGATGGCTCGAACATCAAAACTTTGAATATCCAAAGTAGTTGGGGACCGTCGATCCATAGGAGGAAACTCGTCAACCGATTGCGTGCTCTGGGTGAAAGCACTCTAGGAAAGAGTGAGTGAGGAGAATTTGAGATTTGAGACTCCCAAATCCTGGAGAACTGGAGACCCAAACTAAATGTCGGCTGTCAGATCATCTGAATTAGATCCTAACCATCGATCGCCTAGAGGTTACATGTCAACAGATTAGTAACTCCCAAGGAATCTGTTCGAGAGATTTTCAGTTGAGGTTTGATACTCCTAAAGCTTGGAGATACGGAGAGCCAGAGCAAACCTTAACCATCCAATAATCCGAGAATATCTCAGCCATTGATCTGTCGAGAGCCATGTGTCACCAGATCCATGGCTTCAGATAAAGCCATTGGGGACAAATAAGTTTAAAATTTGTGATTTTTGGAGTCCGAAATCCTGAAGGAATCGTGGTCATCAATCTGTAGGGGACACATGTCAGAAGATTACGAACTTCGAATAAAAATATTTTCAAGGAAAAAGGTTGAAGTTTGATATCTCCGAAGTCTAGAGCCCCGAGGAAATCATATCCATCAGATTGCAAAGGACACGTGGAGCAGATTCGTGGACTCCAGGTGAAGACCCAAAGTGAAACCTTGTCGTTCGATCTAGGAGGACACATGGCGACAGATTAGCCATTTTGGGAATTGGAGTTCGGGAGAATTGGAAGTGTGCTAGTTTGAAAACTCCCAAATCCCTAAAGCATGAAGCGCCAAAGTGATAAGGCACGATGATGTCACCAAGGATGATGTGGAAACATGGGATGTATTCCACAAGTCAGTAAGTTTTGGGCATTTGGAATATTGAAAAGTCGATTAGAATGTGACACGTGTCACCCACCTGACTGGGCCACGTGTCTGTTTCCAACATTTCACCATGTGGCAATAGATCATGTAGTTTGGAAGACCGGGCACTCCAAAAGGGAAGAGGTGACAGGTTGGTTGGGTCAAAAACTCTCGAAGGATTGAAGGCCAAAGTATATATCGATCGTCAATTCCAGAGGACACGCGTTGAGGGATCGTCGGTTGCGGGTAAAATCACTACGGGAGAAAGTGTAGGAGGGAAGTTTGAAACTTTTGAAGCCCGAAATGCCGAAATGATTCACAACTGCCAATCTGTTGGAGCACACCTGTCGGTATATCAGAAACCCCAGGTAAAGGCGTACCGGGAGGAGGAAAGAAAGAAAATTTGAGACTCCCAAAGTGTGGAGTCCCAAAGAAGATCTCGATCGTTGATCATGAAAGAGGATGAGGATCGTTGATCTGGTCCTGGCTAAAATCTCTGAAGTCCCAAAGCTCTGGACAAGCACCTTTTAAGCTAAGCGTAGGTTCATGGCCTTGGTCATATGCAGCTTGAGAGTTGCGGAAGGAAGGCTAAGGGGCAAATTGGTTGTCTCCGAGGCAGAAAAGTACTAAGGGAGGATTTAGCCATGGTTTCTAGTCGTGGTCACCTGGGAGGTGGTTTGAAGGAAGTGCCTGTGCAGGGTGAACACTTTGTCATCCAGGGATAGCAAGACACTGTTATTTTCAAAGAATGGGTATATGATCTCCATAAAAAAGAAAGAGACTTGTAGCATTATTTGGCAATTTTGTCTATCATACACATAATTCTAACAAAATGGTCACTTGCGCATTTTGCAGAATTAAGAGGCTTAAGTGCATCATCTCAGGATGTGTATTGAGGAAATGGGAGAAGGCAAGGGAGCCTCCAGTCATGAAAAAAAGGTCAAAGGCCAGGATACCAGAATCGGTAATGTAGAGACAGAGTCCAACGAATGCAAGGAAAAAGGAGAACATGAAATGGTGATTGAAGCTGTAAGAATATTGAATATGGAAGTGTAGAGCTACAAAGTAGACAATGAGAGACTGATGAGAGAAAAAATTCAAATAAATGCTCGAGTGTTGCAAAGTTTAAATTAGTTGCAGAGGAAAATGAAGAAGTAATCGAACTCGAGACAAGAGGAAGAAGGCAGGTGTCAGGAAAGAGGAGATGCTCATGGAAGATTTGGTTATTCCACATGTGCTAGAAGAGCTCATGGATGCCACTCACATCCTTACTCAGGAAAGAATTTTTATGCATCGGATGATCCCTTAAGAAGCCTAGAAGTGTCTCCTATTAGACACCAGAGAAGGAAACAAGAGATATATAGTTTGCAAGGAGAGATGAGGAAGCTCAAGCCACCTTCCTTCGATGGTGAAAGAGAAAGGGAAGATGATGTTGAAGAATGGTTTCTTGGGCTCCATAGATATTTTCAGTTGCATAACTATTCATCAAACCTGGAAGCTAAGATTGCCACCTACCATTTACATGGGAAAGTTGTAGTGTGGTGGGACCAACTGAAGCAAGTGGAACATGTTAATGAAAGTAGGATCACTTGGAAAAAATTCAAGAAGTACTTCCAGAAGGAGTACCTCTCAGAGAATTTATATGAAAATAAAATGCAGGAGTTCTTTGAACTCGGGTTGGGAAGCATGACTATGGAAGAATACGAGAAGAATTTCTTGGGATTGTTAAAGTATGTCAGGTTCATTGGTGATGAGAAAGTGAAAATACAGATATTTCTAAGTGGATTTCCAACCTTCTACAAGGAAAAGATCAAGTATGATGAACCCAAGACCTTGAATGAGGCCATCAGAAAGGATAATTACTTGTATGAGAAAGGCCAGTGAAGAGAATCCCTGGAAAATTCTTGGAAGGACAATAAGAATGAGAAGTTAGATCAGAAGAGGAAATGATTCATACCTCCCTTCAATAGGAATGAGCCTAATAGAAATCATCAAGATCAATATGCTAAGGAGGATTTCAAGAAGGAAGAATCCTTGGGGAAAAGGGGAATACCACCAATCAAATGCTGGGGATGCAAGGAAGATCACTTGTACAATGATTTCCCACACAGAACAGACAGAGAAAATACTATGCGCAACATCCAAGAGGCTACAACAGTCGGAGATATGGGGAGAATCTAAGCAGCTTTAAATGATCGACAAGCAGAGTACGAGTCCAATATGATCGAGGTGGAAGGTAAGATCATAAATTAGCCTATTTCTATTTTGATTGATTCAAGAGAAAGCCATTGTTATATTGACCCTAATATAGTGGATATATTACATTTGGATAAAAGTAAACTTGGAAAAACAACTTTAGTTCAGTTAGCCACTAGAACCAAAAGAAGAATCCATGATATTGTCAAAAGTTGTTCCATAAGTCTTAATGGCATGAATACTAGTACTGATATAAATGTCATACCATTGGGGTCTTATGATATTCTGATTGGGATGGATTGGTTGGACAAGGATCATGATGTCCTAGATTGTCATAACAAGACATTTACAAGTCTTGATGGAAATGGAAAATAGAGCACCGTGAAGGGAGTTCCAAAACCCATATCTATAAGGGAGATTTCAGCCTTACAACTACAAAGGTGTTTTAGAAAAGGATTTCAACTATATGTAGCCCATGTGGAGGAGCTAGTTGATACAAATGGGCCAAGCTTTGAAGATTTCTTGGTGCTACAGGAATTTGAAGATGTATTCCAGAAATACCTGAATTGCCACCAAGAAGGGAGATAGATTTCTCCATTGATTTAGTGTGAGGAGTTTCCCCGATGTCAAAAACACCTTACAGAATGAGCACACCAGAGCTAAAAGAATTACAAATGTAGTTGGAGGAATTGTTGAGGAAAGGGTACATTCATCCAAGTGTTTCACCTTGGGGAGAACTAGTACTTTTTGTCAAAAATAAGGATGGAACCTTGAGGCTGTGTATTGACTTCCAACAAATGAACAAGTACACTATAAAGAACAAGTATCTGCTACCCCGAATTGATGACCTCTTTGATTAGCTAAGAGGAGAAAATATATTTTCAAAGATTGAACTGAGGTCAGGATACTATCAAGTAAGAATCAAGGAAGAATACATTCATAAGACCACCTTTAGGACCAGGTATGGACATTATGAATTTTTAGTGGTGCCTTTTGGACTGATCAATGCACCAACTATCTTCATGTGCTTAATGAATGTCATATTCAGAAATTATTTGGACAATTTTGTCATAGTATTTCAGGATGACATACTTATCTATTCTAAGTCTGAAGAGGAGCATGAAAATTACCTGATATTGGTATTGCAAGTACTGATATAACATTAGTTGTACGCCAAGTTGAGTAAGTGTTTTTTTTACCAAAGGCAGATCCATTACTTGGGACACATTATTTCAGAGTAGGGCATAGTAGTAGATCCAAAGAAGATTGAAGCCTTTAAAGGATGGCCAACACCCAAAAATGTGTCAGACATCATATCTTTTATGGGATTAGCCGGCTACTACAGAAGGTTCATAGTAGGTTTCTCTAAGATTGCTCACCCCATCACCTCCTTACAAAAGAAGGGAACTAAATTTGAATGGACACTCAAGTGTAAAAATAATTTTAATCTATTGAAGGAATTACTTACTAGTGAGATTGTGTTAAAGATTGCCAACCCAAATGAAATTTTTGTGGTATGTACAGACACTTGTAAGGAAGTACTTGTGGGATTCCTCATGCAGAGTGGACATGTCATTGGATATGAGTCCAGAAATATTAAGGAACATGAGAGGAACTATTCCATGCACTACTTGGAACTTGTTGCCATTGTTAACGCCTTGAGGATGTGGAGGCATTATCTCATGGGGAAGAAATTCGAATTAAGGATAGAACATGTTGGTTTGAAGCATCTTTTTGAAAAACCAACCTTGAATGTCAGGAAAACAAGATGGATGGAATTTTTAAGTGAATATGACTTCGATATCAAGCATATCAAGGGAAAGGAGAATAAAGTTATCGATGCACTTAGTAGGAGAGTGCATCTCATGCATGCCACTGTTGTTAGTATGCATCAGTCATACTTGAAGAGAAGAATTTTAGATGGTCTTGTTACAGATCAACATTACACACAGGTAAAGGAAAATTTACAGCAAGGAGATGTACAGTAGAAAATAAAGGAGTACGAGATAAAGGAAGATGGATTCCTCGTGCATAAAAATAGAATCTATGTTCCTAGTTCTGGAGAACTGAGGAATTTGGTACTGAAGGAAATGCATGATGTTCCTTATGTTGGGCATCTTGGTTACTAGAAAACAATTACAGCAGTAAGAAGCAAGTTCTTTTGGCCAGGAATGAAGAAGAATGTTGTTGATTACATCGCTCGATGTATGGAATGTCAGAAGGTGAAGGGTGAGCATAAGCACCCGGCGGGTTTGCTGTAGCCATTGCCAATTCCAAAGAAGAAATGGGAAGTCATCACCATGGATTTCATCATAGGATTATCCAGAACAAATAAGAAACACGATTCAATCATGCTGGTGGTTGACAAATTAACAAAGGCTACTCATTTTGTGCATGTGAAGACAACGCATAGAGTAGCTAATATTGCAGAAATTTTTATGAAGGAAATTGCTAGGTTGCATGGGATACTTACGACAATTGTCTTGGACAGAGATATAGAGTTTACCTCCAATTTATGGAGGGGATTTTTTAAAGGATTTGGCACAAATCTAAAATTTATCACATCATATCATCCCCAAACAGATGGGCAAACAGAGAGGGTCAATCGAATAATTGAAGACATGCTGAGAATGTATGTGATGGATAAGCCATCTAAGTGGGAAGATTACTTACACTTGGTTGATTTTTCATATAACAATGGGTATCAACCTTCATTGAAAATGAGCCCATTTGAAGCCTTGTATGGTAGGAAATGCAATACTCCAGTGAGCTGGGACAACCCAACAGATAGAGTGGTACTTGGGTTGGAGTTTCTTAAGGACATGGAAGACCAAGTGGTCAAGATTAAGAAGAATTTAAAGGCAGCTCAAGATATATAGAAATTTTATGCAGAGAAGAACATGACAGTCAGATAATTTAAAGTAGGGGAGCATGTAATTTTGAAAGTGAAGCCCAAGAAAAGCTCTTTGAAATTGGGTTGTTGTACAAAGATGGAAACCAGATTCTGTGGTCCATTTGAAATATTGGATAGAATAGGACTGGTTGCATACATGCTTGCATTACCTACTTCAATGAATGTACATAATGTATTTCATGTATATTTACTAAATAAATATGTACATGATCCTAACCATGTTATTGATTGGCATCTAATTCAGGTAGAGATGGAGGGAGACTTTCAGGTTTAGCCAGTGCGAGTGTTGGACAGAAAATTCAAAATGCTCTGGAATCGAGTTATAGAACTGGTAAAAGTTCAGTGGACCTGCTACGGTCCTGAAAATGCTACCTGGGAGCTTGAAGATGCCATGTAGGCAGAGTACCCACAAAGTTTTTGAATAAATTTGATATTTTGATCTTTGTTTTGTATATGCACTAAGGACAGTGCCAAAATAAGGAGGAGGGGATGTAACACCCCAGGTTTTTGAACCCCCATTTTAAATAATGTATTGTTACAATGTTGAGAGGCCATAGTGCCCAAACAATTATTGAAGGGCCAGTATGCCCAAGAAATGTAATGTTTTGATGATTAATAATAATAAATACATTGTTGGTTGCTAGACAGACAAGGACTAGAGTTATAGGGGGATATGATTCCACAAGAGAGGGAGCTTGAGGGACTAAGTGTTTATTCCTATTTTTTCTTATTACCCTTTTTTTCTAAGAGAGGGGATCAGTTATGTGAATTTCTTGGGGAAGGTCAGGAGGTTATTGTTTTCCCCACGAGGTTACTTAAACCCACCTATGGTCATATGGGGAGGTTGGACTAATGACTTGTTAGTTGTTTTTGGGTTCCCTCACTCATTATTCCCTCATGCATGCCCATGCATGCACTCCCATGCACCCCCTCCTGACTCGTCCATTGATCCATCATCACTTGTGTCTTGTCTTGGTAAAGGAAACAGAGCTGCTGAAGAACTTAGCCAGGGGATAGTTGGTTGTAGTGGTCGCTGGTGTGATCCAGTCATGACCTGGGGCATGCATGTCTGAAATGCATTGGAATGTGCCATGTTTTGTTCACAACTGCAGCTAAAGTAACTTTCATAGGGGCATTTGAGCCCGAAGTTTCCCTACTTTTAAGGGAAAAAAGATTTTCTACCCTCACGGGAATGTAAGACGATGCCATAGAAATTGAGTCAAACATGATGGCATCAGGAAAACTAAAATCCAAGTTTGATACAAGGACCAAGGAACCTAGATGCTTCAGAGAACAAGTAGGATTGTCTGGATCTGGAAGGTCTGCAGAAGAAAAAATGGACGATATGGCTAAGATAATTAAAGTTTTGTCAAATAAAATCTCTAGAATGGAACTAGACCAAGCCAAAATTGATTCATTTTCTAGAAAAGATTTCAGGAGAAATCCCATTTCTTAGACACATTAGAAACAAATAAAAAAAAGAGGATCAAAAAATTCAGGCTTCGTTTAAGTCAATTTTTTTTATAGGAGATGATATAAATGATTACAAAGGGTTAGATGAGGATGTAAATAACCTTGGGGATAAACATTAGGAACCTCACCTAACTAGACAAGACTATGAAAAATATCTAGAACAAGAACCCCTATCTAGTAACGAGGAGAGTATAAATAACCTAGGAGAGTTTGCATATCAAGGAATCCCCGACTCCATTATGGTCGAGCTTCAACATAAGTATAATTTGAGGCCCAGAGAAACAAGTACCACAAGTGCTCCAGAAAAAAAGATCCTATTAAGAAATAAAGCAAATGAGACAATTTTCACTAAGCAAACAATTGACAAACAAACTGCCCAAAGTAGAAACATTGAAACCAAAGCAACACAAACCAAAAAAGCCAAAAATATAGAGACGCAAAATTCAACTAGGGAGTGCAAAAAAACAATGGGAGGTTTTAGTTTAGAGAATGAAATAAATAAAATTAAGATCCCCATGCCCCTGGTTGAGATTTCTAAGAATCCTATTTATAAAAATAGATCGCTAAAATGATTAACTTCTCAGATGCAGAATGTCATGCAGATGTGATAAATTTACAGGATGAAAATCCTACAATTATGTTTGGTCTAAATATCGAAAATGCTAAGGATCATATAGCTCCTTTCTATATTACATTAACTATGCATGATCATTTACTTCATAATTGCATGTTATATTCCAGGGCCTCTCACAACTTAATTCCTAAAGTTATCATGGAAAAGTTGGGCCTTGAAATCACTAGACCTTACCAAGATTTATATTCTTTTGATTCTAGAAAGGTTAAATGTCTGGGTATGATCAAGGATCTAGTATTAAACCTTGCACAGATTCTAGTAAATAACATCCTTATGGATGTAGTTTTTGTTGATGTACCTTCCAACTATGACATGCTTTTATCTAGGTCTTGGGGTGCAAAACTTGGAGGATCACTCCAACTGGATATGACATACGTGACTATCCTGATTTTTTGTGGACAATTTACTCAGTTGTATAGAGAGACTAGACTGGCATACACTATAAGTGACCCTCTAAACCCAAATAATTATCTAGTATACATCATTGATAAGGATCTAGGAAACTATATTTTATCTTTAGATGATGATTTCGATGAATGTATAGAAGAGGAAAATAAAAAATTAGGAAAAATACCGAAAAATGCAAATACTTGAAAAGGAATTTGGAAAAAAAAATTCAATGGTGCTTCGTCCTGTGAAGAGGAAGGAACAGGGGTGTTATTTGTTGTACCCAGAGAGGAATATGTCATTCCATTTTCATATAGACTATAGTGGGAAATAGATTATACAAATAATGTATGCAAATATGAGGCTCTGGTTTTAGGATTGGAGGCTGCTAAAAAGCTAAAAATTGAAGATCTAATAGTTTATGGTGATGCAGAACTTATCGTAAATAAAATAAAGAAGCAATATCAGGATAAACCCCTGAGACTAATATCATATAGGAATTTTTCTTGGGATCTAATTGAACATTTCTTCTCATCTTTCAACAGTCATGGCATCCAGAGAAAGGAAAATCAATAGGAATATTCCTTGGCCAAGGAAGCTTCGATGTTTGTACCTCCTACGGTCCTAAAGATAAAGTATCATATAGAAATGAGACACAGACCATCAATCCCAAATAATGTACAACATTGGCAGGTCTTTGAAGATGTTGAGCAGATTAAGAAATTTCTAGAAATAGTTAATGAATTATCCAAGATTCATATAGACCAAGAAAATTAGAACGATCCTATCTGGATCATGCAAGAAGATGAAGATCCTAAAAAGTTTCAAGATAAGATCACAAATCATTGGATGTTAGTCCTCAATAATAATCAGATACCCAGAGGTCTAATATCGTTAGAAAGACTGTTTAACAAAGAAGACATACCCTTGAAGTCTACACTATGAGCTCAGCCTGAGGAAGTTGAAGACTATGACATAGGGACTAATGAAGAACCTAAGATAGTCAAGCTGTCTAAATACCTTCCATCTTAGGTAAAGAGTAAATATGTTGAATTGCTTAAAAAATATAAAGATGTCTTTGCCTGGTCATATGGTGATTTAAAGACTTATGATACCTCTGTGATAGAACACAAAATTCCCTTGAAACATGGTATCAAACCTTTTAGACAAAATTTGAGACAAATAAACCCTATTCTCTTACCTGTAATAGAAACAGAGTTCAAGAAGATTCTTGACACAAAGATCATTGTTCATCTTAGATATTCTGAATGGGTAGCCAATTTGGTACCCGTTAAGAAGAAAAATGGAAAAATTAGACTTTGCGTGGAGTTTAGAAATTTAAATCGGTCATCATTAAAGGATAACTAACCACTTCCAAAAATGGATAATTTCATGGAAAAAGTAGTGGGAGAAAACAAAATGTCAATGATTGATGGCTTCTCAGGTTATAACCAAATTTCCATTCACGAAGATGATAAAGAAAAAATTGCATTCACTACTCTGTGGGGAACTTTCATGTATGATAAAATGTTGTTTGGTTTAATGAACACAGGTGCTACCTTCCAAAGAGAAATGGATATAGCGTTCATCAGTGAGAGAGATATGTTTTTCGTTATCTACTTAGATAATCTAACAGCTTTCTCAAATTCTAATGCATAACATCTAGTCCATATCAAATGAACCTTTGAGAAATGTAGAAATTTTGGTTTGTCTCTTAACCCTAAAAAGTCTCATTTTGTTATGCAAGAAGGTAAACATCTGGGTCATATAGTTTCGAAAGATGAAATTAAGGTCGATCCCAAGAGAATCGAGGCTATTGATACAATAAACATTCCTAGAAATAAAAAAGAAATCCAATCCTTTTTAGGGAAAATAATTTTTTTATGGAGATTTATCCCTAACTTTGTTGAAATTGTCAAATTGATCACAGATATGTTGAATAAATACAATGAAATCAAATTTATTTTCGAAGCTGAAGCATCGTTCGAACGAGTTAAAAAAGATATAAGCGAAGCTCCAATACTGGAAAGTCTTGACTATACTAAAGAATTCCATATATTCACTTTCACATCTGAACATACTATCGCAAGTGTACTCCTGCAAAAGAATGAAGAGGGTTTTGAACAATTGATAGCCTTTTTCAGCAAAAGTCTCAGAGACACCGAAACTAGATACGACATACTGGAAAAACAAGCCTACGCAATGGTCAAAGCTCTCAAATCTTTCAGAACCTATGTACTACATTCCATAATAATCACCTATGTGCCAACAATCTCTGTCAAATATATATTGGTACAGCCAGACAGTGATGGTAGAAGAGGTCAGTGGTTAGCAAAAATTGAACAGTTTGACCTAGAGGTTAAACCGACCAAGCTAGTTAAAGGTCAGGGTCTAGAAAAATTATTAGCAGAGTTTAATTTCAGATCACTTGGGACAAACCACCTAGAATCACATGAGTCTATTCCAGATATGGGGGAGATTGATGACCAAAACCCTGCAGTTCATATCAAAGAGAAATATTCTTCCTTCGATTGGTATTGTGACATCATTGCATATCTTCTCGCTCTTCAATGCCTGAGTTATGTGACTTCAACAAAGGATATAACGTTAAAAATACATGCAGTTAAGTACTGTATTATTGAAGGACAATTGTACTAAAAATAACCCCTAGGTTTCTTTCTACGTTGCCTAACTGAACCTGGAACTGAGGAGGTCACTAATGAATTTCACAAGGGAGTGTGTGGAGGAAATCACGCATGGAGGGCCACAACCTACAAGATACTAAGAGATGGATATTACCAGCCAAATCTATTTACTGATGTGAATGCCAAAGTAAGAGCCTGTAACCTGTTCCAACTGTTCTCTGGCAAGCAAAAACTCCCTGCATTACCTTTGGTCCCAGTCAAAACAAAAGATCATTTTCAACAATAGGGCCTAGAGTTCATCGGATAAATCCACCCACAATCAAGCGCCCAACATAAGTGGATTCTGATTGCTACCGATTATTTCACAAAATGGGTGGAAGCCATTCCAACTTGGAATGCCACAGATTCAGTAGTTATAAATGTTTTGGAGGAGGATATCCTATCTAGATTTGTCTGTCCCCAGAAAATAATTACAGATAATGCTCAGGCATTCAAATATATGGCGATGGTAAGTTTTTTTCAGAAGTACAACATCGTGTTAGGGAATTCTACAACTTATTATCCTCAGAGAAATGGGTTGGATGAATCGTCCAACAAAATCTTGATGAGTATAATCAAGAAAGTATTAACGGAGAATAAGAAATCTTGGCATGTTCACCTAAAGTATGCCTTATGGGAAAACCAGATTGGCACTAAGAAATCAATAGGCATGTCTCATTTTCAAATGGTTTATTCTATCGATGTTGTTCTCCCTATTAATCTAGCTCTTCCAGTAATGAAGTTGTGGCAAGATGCAAATGAAGAACCGAATGATGTGACGAGAAGGATAAATAAAATAATTTAGGTCTAGCAGAATAGGGTCGAAGTCGATGACAGACTTCAAAAATATCAAGATAACATGAAATCCCTTTCAAAAAAAAAGGTGAAAGACAGGGAATTTATTTCCGGTGATTTATTTTTGAAATGGGATGCCAGGAAATAAGATGTGGTTAAACACAACAAGTTTGATCATCTCTGGTTTGTAGCATTCAGAATCACATCTACAGAGGGAAAGAATTCTTTCCTACTGGAGAATCTAGACGGGAAATTCTTTTATGTCCCTATCAATGGGCGTTATTTGAAACATTTCATGCAATAAACGTGTTTGACTGCACCATTGTATATACTTGTTTGGTTTTTTTTTCTTCTGCATATTGTTATGTTCCGTAGGTTATTTAAATTTTTGCTTTTA
>ML817101.1:0-28489 GCA_009831015.1 Picea engelmannii | reverse complement strand
AAACTCTTGTAAAGGACCAAGCGATGTCCACATGTTGCAAGGTGACATCTAAATAACTAAAATTTGGTACACTTTCACTCACACATAAAAGCCACTTTCTCACTCACATAGCCTCATCTCGAAACGTGGTGGTCTAAGTAGGTTTCCTCCAAAAGGATTCTGAAAACACCCCATCCTTTCTTGATTGGACTATCCACTCCCACTTTTAATCAAACGAGGTTGGTTTTCACCCCCAGCCTCACAAAACAACTTCACCTAAAATCTTTCTAACAACTCACTAAGTTGTCCTCCACAGGAGGTGCCAAAAGAAAATTTTAGTCTAGGTAGGATTTCGGGGGTAGGTATCCAAATAACCCCCCGTTATCTGGTTCTCACAAAATTCAAACATAGAAGTTGACAAATAGGGAACTTTCAAATCCTCCAAGTCCAGCGTTCCAATCACCATAAGGCAGGGAGATACCCGTGAAGGGTCAAAGGCCGAGGTCCGGTTGTTCTGTGTGTCCCCCCTTGAGGCACCCACCTCTTGGACGGGATCCAACCCGTGACCCATTTCTTAGGCCGAAAATCTAAATGTCGCGCTTGGACCGAGGTACCTAGTGACCAATTGTAGGACAGCTACCCAGGTGGCGATTGTGGGCTGCAATCACACCTTGATTGGATTTTTTGTGGCTATTGGGAGGTATCGCCAGCTCTTTCGGGATATTGCACCCTCTACCCCTCATTATAACCAGTTATTTCATTCTTCACTAGTATCTCTTCTGGTGACTTTAGACCCCACTGTTGAGAGCTATTGGAAGATCCAGTGCTATTTGAGAGGAAGGATGTTACGTCTTCTAGGACACGAGCATTTTCTTTCTTTTTTGATTCCCCCCACGCGGACAAAAACCTTCTTACCCACATATATGCTTCTTTCTCATTTATGTATGATGCACATCTGATTACAGTTTGACTTTGATATATATATTGTGTAGACCATCACAACAAAAGGCTCTTGTTTCTATATTTTCGCTCACCACTTGTTGCACACATTTTCACACAACTAGTCTGACATCATAGGGGAACCAAAAAACCCCCATCGTTCACGAAGTTTGCTCAACCTTCCTCCTATCTTAGGAGGAGTATCTGGTCGTACTCGCTCATCGGTACCTCCTTCACACACTCCTGTGAGTGCCACCATCTTGGGATCAACTTTGCTTGGTTCTACCTTACTTGGGTCTTCTTCCCAAGGTCACCAGTCCACTCGCTCTCCTTTGCACGGAAGTGGGGGACCCACTTCCTCTCAAGAAGGGAGCACCAACCCACCTAGTCCCCATCAGGGGTCAGGTTCACAACATATCATGGCCGGAGCTAACCCTCCACCCCCACTACATATGCCATACTTGGCCTCTCTCAACATTCCATATCTCACCAAGCTCACTAATGATCTTATATTGCATGCTACCACATGGCCTGCAATGCCAACCAAACTTCCTTCAGACATACCAAAGTTTGAAGGGAAGGCAGGGGATGACCCCGCCAATCACATCATGACTTTTCATATATGGTGTTCTTCCAATAGCATCATGGACGACTCTGTCAGACTGCGTCTTTTTCAACGCACACTCACTGGCCCATCAGCCAAATGGTATGTCGAAGAAAAATCAGGGTCCCACATGACCTTCGAATCCTTGGCCAAAGCCTTCTTGACTTTCTTCCAATTACCCATCCGACATGACAATGGTCTAGAACTACTGTCCAATTTCAAACAGTCCTCATCCATGCACATTGCTGACCACATTCATGAGTGGCATAGGCGACGTAGTTTGTGTAAAGCAGAAACCACCAAGCAGCAATGTCTTGACTGGTTTCTTAGATCACTTGTCGCTCTCCTTGGTAAAGACGTAGCTTCCACCTTCCCACAATCTGAAGAGGAAGCCATCAGTAAAGCCCAGCAATATGACTTCATTTACACACAGTCAGGATACTTATATACAGTACTTCCTGATCTTCCCAAACCTGTGCCATTTGGTCAAGACAAACCAGGGATGTCTCACTCAGCAGACGGGCTAATAGGTGCCACCACGCACCATAGTCCACAACCCCAACCACCACCGATGTATGGAACGCCTCAGTACCCACCAGCATATGGGGGCACTTCTTATTACCCCCCACCCCCTTATCAACAGCCATATCCTATTGCTATACCTCCACCCACCAGTGGACCCCCACCAGTACCCTCCATACATCAACCTCCTCCAAACACCAGTGGTACTCCCTCCACATCACCTTATAGTACTAGTGAAAGCGCCATGCCTTCCTATGTACCTTATGGAGTTGCACCAACACAGAATCCTTACTTTCCCTTCCCAAGTCCTCCACAACCCATGGCTCCCCCACATCCTCATACGGGGGTCAATTTTGTCCAACCCTCTGCTGCTCAACAATATCAAAATTTTGAACAGTTGAACACAGCCAACCCCATTCATCCTTCAAACAACCCCAAGAGGAAAGGAAGGAATAGGAATAACAACAATCCTGGTCAAGGCGGGAATCAACCCCCACAACATCAACCCACTGGGGGCACTCAGAACCAAGGGAACCAAAACCCCCAAGGGGGAAATAACAACAAACGCCAAGGGTGGAACACTGTTAAAACCATTCACCCTTGTTCTCTTTGTGGCGTATATGGTCATTACACTCACCATTTCCCACAGATCACTGATTTCAAGAGGTTGAAAGACTCCGGGAGCATTCCCCCTTCTCCTACGCAACCTGCCCCTCAGCCGGCACAACAACAATATGCGCAACAACCTCCTCCCGCTGTGCTGCAAAATCCTATCCCACATCAAGGTGTGATAAACACCCAACAGGAAATGCAGCATCCCCCACCTCAGGTAGGGCAATACCACAATCCCAACAATCCAACCGAGCGAACAATTCTCCTCACCAGTGAGGAAGAAATCCTTCTGCAAACATGCAATCGTCAGTATCCGGCAATAGCTGAGTCTACCCCTACACCTCCAGAAACAAACCCCACACCGACAGGACCTCCATTGATGATCCCTCACCCTTCAGCCAAACCACTATTACGCATTCCTCGCATCCCATTGTGTAGGAATGTCCACAACCCACAGGCTAGGGCCGCTCATAATTACAGCTTGGTAGATGACTTAGAAAAATCCCCGGCTGCCATGTCAGTTCTGGAAGTCCTCCAGACTTGTCCTACTCAACGAAAATCCTTACTTTCCGCCTTGGGGGCAGTCGACCCGACCGATACTCGACTCATCACTTTTGACCTTAATAGCTGTGAACCACGTCTTCCCGCCGTAGTTGCTCTTCAAATACTAGTCAAAATACGGAACATCACCATTCATCGGTGCATCATCGATGAAGGGGCATCCACATGCATCATGTCCAAAACAGTATGGAAGAAACTTAGTTCCCCAGAATTGATACCTTCCGCCAGTACCTTACGAGATTATGACGGACGACCATCATCTCCCGAAGGGCTCTTCCAAAATGTCCCCGTGGAACTCGGGGGAAAAACTATCCTCATTGACATCGAAATTATCGACGCTTAGCTCGATTACAATATCTTGCTGGGACATAGCTACATGTATGCTATGAAGGCCGTGGCATCATCCGTCTTTCGGACAATCATGTTTCCCCACAATGGGAAGATTGTAACCATTGACCAAGTCTCACATTACGAGCCTAATCCATCGGCCAATCTCGATAACATTCTTCCCCTTATTCACACCAACCAAGACGTATATCCACTCGTTGAGATGGGTCCTAGTATTTTCAAAGATCCATCCTTGTTGGGAACATACCATGGAGCACCACCACTCCTTCCCCCTCGTCAAGTATGCGTCATCTCATCTAACGAAACTCAACAGGAGGATGCTCGTCCTCCTCAGGAGGCTCCAGTCACTACTGACGTCTCAACAGTCGCAGCATCACTCCCACAGGAGCCCCCTACGCATTCGTCAACACCTGCGGTCCACAAATTCACACCCCCTCACGGGCCTAGTCCCATTTTGGAGACAGTCCCCCAACCCCTCACTCAAATTCCCTTCTTTTACCCCCCACCAGGTATAGAATCTTTCCAGGTAGCAGCAACGCTCACACTACCCAACATGGTGTTAGAAATCCCAGTGTGGTACTTACATCCATCTGAGATGGTCCCTCACCCACAGGCATGACTCCCCATGACGATTCCTGTCCTCACTCCCACTACCTCCACTACCCCCATACTCCCTACCCACCCGGATGCAGCTGGTGGTAGGCGACAGAAGAAGGAGCCCACAGCTCCACTTCCTCCGCGCATCTTACCACCTTGCACCTTGTGTGACAAAGAGGGTCACCAAACCAACAATTGCCCATCACTACCATAATTAAGGAATTTGATTCCCCCCAATCCAACCCCCACATCATCTATTATTACTGCTACCACTCAACCTTCCAGTAGTAAAGGGTTGAAGACCAAATTTGCTTGTGCCATCTGTTTTGAGTATGGCCATTATACCCATCATTGTCTAGCACTGCCTCGTTTCCGGCAGGCATTGGCTATCGTAAGCCGAGACTTTCAGAACAACCCACGCCCGGCTACGTCATCCACAACACCTATCACTGACATTCGCTATGTCACTACTTCAGTCAATGAACGCATGAGATGACCTTGCTCTCTTTTCGATTCGTTGGCTCACTTTACATACCAATGTCCGATGATCATCGAATATCGACAGCGTCAGTTAGCCCTGCTTCACCAACCCGCAGAAGCAATCATCAACATATCTTCACCATTTGAAGATATCCATATCATCTCTCCTGAGCCCGAGACACTCCCTATGCCTTAATGGTTCTTAGATGACATGACTAACGATTTACCCCGTAACCCACCCAACTCTCCCGCTCATCCCCCAGCGACGAATCCCCATCCCACTACTACGGGTACCCCTCAATACCTCAATATATGGTTTATGACGAGTGAACCCTCATCCTCTCCTAGCATTATCTCCTATGTTTCTACAACAGGGGGAAAACACACGGTCACTGAGGTCACTCCTCACGATCCATTATATTCCTGTGGATTCCAATGCGACGAAGAAAAACTAGAAGAGCTACAATGCCCAGACTCTCCCTGGGATGCACTACATCATCATGCACTCTTCCTTCCACAAGAAACCCTCATGCCTCCTAGCCACAATCCCATTTACGCGGTCGAAACCAAAGATTTTATCCCATCAGGGACTATCGATTGGTTCAACAATCCTATTCCTGCACCCGATGCTTTTGAAGAAGGTAATCTAGCTAACATCTCCCCCACCATCAAAATCGACATTTCCATCAAACCAGGTATCGTCGAAGAGATCGTCATTGGAGTTGCTTGCACTCCTAAGGAGATTGCCGCATACAAAGCCCTCTTCCATGAATTTAGAGATATTTTTGCCTGGTCTTACACAGAGATGCCTGGCCTCGACCCCTCTATTGTCGAGCATCACATCAACACCTGGCCTGACATCACACCAGTTCGCCAAAAATAGCGACCGCTACACCCATCCAAGGCCGCGGCTATCAAATCCAAAATTAACAAATTGCGCACGACCGGATTCATTTACCCCATCGCTTACACCTCCTGGGTTTCCAACCCTGTACCCATCGACAAAAAACAGGGATCTATCCACGTTTGCACCGACTTTCGTGATCTCAATAACGCATGTCCCAAAGACAACTTCCCAACGCCTTTCATCGATCAGATTATCGACGACTGCGCCGGCCATGAGGCTCTCTCCTTCATGGATGGATTATCTGGCTATAACCAAATTCAAATCCACCTAGCTGATCAGTACAAAACCGCATTCATTACCCCTTGGGGTACGTTTGCATATCGCGTCATGCCCTTTGGCCTTAAAAAGGTCGGCGCAACTTTTCAGCGGGCCATGACATACATCTTTCATGATCTGGCTGCCATCATCCTCGCCTACTTGGACGACCTCGCTGCTCGATCCAATAAGCGTACCCAACACCTCGATGATTTACGAATCATTTTTAAATGGTGTCATCAGTACAACATCCACTTGAATCCTCTCAAGTGTGTGTTCTGCGTCACCGCAGGGCGCCTCTTCAGTTTCATCATTTCCCAAAGCGGTATAACCGTGGACCCCCTCAAAGTCCAAGCCATCACCGAAATTCCACCTCCTCAGAATTTGCGACAACTACAGAGTCTATAGGGCAAAGCCAACTTTCTCAGGCGCTTTCTTCCTGATTACGCTATACGCACACATGGTTTCCTTCGCTTACTGCGTCACGACATCCCTTTTCATTGGGACGACTATGCTCAACAGTCGTTTGATGATCTTAAAGCAGCGCTTTCCAATGCACCATTGATTAGTGCACCTAACTACAATCGCGACTACATCCTCTACGTATCAGCATCAGCTGTATCAGTAGCCGGCGTTCTCGTCCAGCTCGGAGATGACAATCGTGAATGCGTCATTTACTACATCAGTAAGAACCTCTCAGGACCACCCCTGAAGTACAAACATGAAGAGAAACTTGCTCTCGCAGTTGTCCTCGCAGTTCAGAAACTGCGTCATTACATTTTGCTTCGCACCACTAAGGTCGTCGCAGATTCCAACCCTATGCAATATCTTCTCAGTCGTCGCCAAGTCAACGGAAAATTCACTTGATGGATTGTTATCCTTCAGGAGTACGACCTCGAGTTCTCGACACCAAAGAGTAAGAAGACCCTCGTTCTCGCTGAACTTGTCACGGACCTTCCCTCTGACACACCCAGTGCCCCCGTCAATACTGACTTTCCTGACGAACATCTCTTTTACATCGCTTCTGATGATCCTTGGTACGACGACCTTCTCATCTACCTACGAACTCAAAAGTTCAGTAATCACCTATCACGAGATGATCGTCGACGCATTCACGATCAGGCCCCCCGCTATCTCCTCATCGGTGACATCCTATATCGACGGGGCGTCAACACCATTCTACGTCGCTGCCTGACTATTGATGAGGCCGACAGAGTCTTAAACGACTGCCACAGTGGTGCCTGTGGGGGTCATCTTTCAGGCATCACCACGGCTCAAAATATCACCCGGGCTAGATACTTTTGGCCTACCCTGTTTCATGATTGCATTCATGCCGTGAAACGATGTGAGCAATGTCAGCTCTATGCCCACAAAGCCCGAGCTCCCCCCGCTCTTCTACACCCAGTCATCACGGCAGGCCCCTTTTGCAAATGGGGCATTGACTTTATGACTTGTAATCCCCCCTCCAGCAATGGTCACAAATACATTGTCGTGGCTATCGATTACTTCACCAAATGGGCTGAAGCTATGCCCACCTTCAACAACACCACTAACACAGCAACACGTTTTTTCTTCAACCACGTCATATCCCGGTTCGGAGTACCACTCCAATTAGTTTCCGATCATGGGAAACATTTCGAGAATGATATCTTCATCGAACCCTCATCTCGGCTAGGCTTCTCTCACGAGTTTGCCTCACCATACTACCCTCAGTCAAACGGACAAGTCGAGGCAGTCAACAAAGTCCTCAAGACCATGTTACAACGCATGGTTAATAAACATAAAACCAATTGGCACCATATGTTATTTTCCGCGCTATGGGCTTATCGAACGGCAGTGAAGATCACCACAGGTTTCACACCATTTCACCTAGTCCATGGGATCGAGGCAACTCTTCCCATCGAGTGCGAAATTCTCACCCTTCGCACCACAATCGAGCTTTTACCTGACACTGCTCCGATGGAGCAGCGCTTGCTGAAATTGGAGTCTCTGGATGAAGATCGACAATCCTCATTACAGAACAACGAGGCAGCTAAAAAATGATCCAAAGCTACCTTTGATCGCCATGTCAACCTTCGCTCATTTCGCGAAGGTGACCTCGTCCTCGCCTACGATATCGCTCATGATACCTTTGGCCACGGCAAATTCGAATCCCTCTGGCATGGCCCTTACATCATCCAACATTGCCTCACCAAAGGCGCATACATCCTGGCCTCCCCTGAAGGCCTCACGCTCAAAGAACCCATCAATGGGTTATACCTCAAGAAATTTTATGCTTAAATGTAGTCATGCTACTTTAGGCTATTTTTTCTTTTTTAGTGTTTTTAATCTTTTTTCCCTACCCTCTCGTCTAAACTATCCTTTGTGTTATTTGACAGATGACCCATCCACCAGCTTTCCACATTGGGTACGCCAACGACGCCAGCCGTTGGACACAAAATCTCGCTTCGGCTGCTTGGGCTCTCTACACCCCTTCACATGAAATGCTACATTCCAGCGGCATCTGTTTAGGACCAGCAACCAATAACCAAGCCGAATACACTGCTATCATTGGCCTCCTGACTGATGCACAACATCATCGTATTCGTCGCCTTAGCGTTTTCCTCGACTCCCAATTGGTCGTTCTTCAACTCAACAATGTGTACCATGTACGCGATCCGTGCCTCTTTCGCAAATACCTGCAGGTTAGATTATTAACTCGACATTTTGATTCCATTACATTTACACATATTCCAAGAGAATTGAATCAAACAACAGATGACATAGCTAAAATGGTGCTAGATTGGCATATATCACATCAAACTACACATACATAAAACATCTCATATAAACCTATCACAACATATAGATAGCATCAACATCATCAACATCAACACAAAACACCCATGTAAAACACATTTGGATCCAAAAACCATGTATACTCATATATATATATATATATATATGTGGGCCTTCCAGGCCCTCCAAATGTTTATATACAACAACAAATACATCAGCCACGGGTTCAGCGTCCCGCCACCTACATCATGGCTGTCCCTGGGCCACTTTTCATCCCAAGCCCCCGGGGCGCCTTTTTCTCATATCATGGCCAGGTACGCATGCGCGTTGTCACTTTTATCTAATACATGTTCATATTTGGTATTCTCTTCAGATATTGTTCACTTTGGGTATTTGGTTGTTCTATGTGCAGGTACTTGGTCATCATCTCTTTACATCATTCCTTCACGTATCTATACTCAACACTGGCATGTAGTCTCTCCCGCTGTATTGCATTTACATTTCCAGTCACACCCTCTGATACTGGCCTTTAGGATACCCATTCCCAGATCTGTAGTACTCACACCTCCAGTTGCATCTTCAGTACTGTCACCCAGTAGCATTCTTACCCACATGAGTTGTCCCATTCATAGCACCTTTTTGCACTTATGACACTCATGATGTTCTTTCCCTTTAGGGATGGGATTCCCATTAGTCTGTTATCATGTTGCATATCAACCACATACTCCTTCTCCTCATTTTGTTGGCTTTCCCACATGGACTCCCAGATCAACGCTTTATGCTTCAGTTCTTTTTACCTGCACATCTGCAGGATCATGAACCCTCCACTTCATCGACCATTAGTTTTCCCATCTACGAATCTATATTCATTTCACCTACCTCATACAGAAACTCACCAATGGGGCCCCCACCCTTCATCAGTTTTCCCAGAAATTTTTGCCCTCACTGGGGCACTCATTTCACACTGGGGCACCCGTTTCTGTATTTGTACATCTTCCCCAAAATTATTCATTATTTATTGTACAAACACCTTTTATTTCCAGTTATTCATTTTTGTTTCACTGTTGGCGACCTACTTTCCTTTTGGCCACACGCAACCCATGTCACCCTTGGTTGGAGCATTACTTCTCATTTTCCCCCGCCGACATCGTCTATGTTTTCAGATTACTACCCAAGTCACTTAACTTTATCCTCTGAATTTATTCACCTTGTCCAGCCTCTAGCACAACTTATCCCTGATCTTTTCATCCCCCTGACACTTGATCTTGTCACACGGTTGTGGCCATTCATTCTATCATATCCCTCCAACCAAGGGCAGTCTTGAGTCTTTCCATTTCTTGACTTTGTCCATGTACCTCTGCCACTTCTCCACCATAGTAGATTCCACAAAGCCCTTTGCTTCTGGGAGTCCCGTCCTCCTTTTGTCGACATCAGCACACTTTTCCAAAAGGGTGACAGTATATTGATTCTCATTTCCCATTCAATGAGAGATCTCAGACGGCACAGGGGGAAACACCATTGCTCCCTGATGTCGTTGACCCCCATAACATTCGATGCCAACACTTTCTCATGTTGCGGTGGGTCTTACTTTGCGCCTATTGCAGTTTTTATTATCAGTTGTTGAAGACCTCTGAACTTGGTCGGGCCACCAATGCCCACATCACCGTCGTTGTTTACCTTTGCGACCATTACCACTGGTTCAGAGTATGTTCCTTTGCATAATTGTCTTCTTCCTTTATCATTCCGCCCCCGCGGGCGCTGCAGTTGTCTACACCAACACTTCAGCCATTTTTTCTTCAGAGTTGCATCACACGAGCATGGGGCATGCCCGCCTCATTTGTACACACTTGTATATTGTTACACACTTTGTGGAAGGTCGAGATCTACCGGTTCCTTTCTTCTCCAACGGATCGCTCTACACGGTCCCATTCTTGCTCTCCCTTACAACACCATTCTCCGTAAAAGAAACATTGATGGATTTCGGCTATACATTTTGCTCCTAACCTCATCCATCAGGGGGCATCTGTTATCACTGAAATTTTGTCCGCACGTGGCGACAAGAACTCCACATTGTCAAAACAGGACTGGAGTCATTCATGGCACAGGATTAATGCCACAGCATTACAAAAGGGTCAAAAAACTATACAAATGACCAAAAATTTGAAAGGCGCTTTACATCATCTGGGCGAGCGCGTGCACGCACGTAACAACAACGTACAAAGCACGCATATGTGCACAAGGCGCGACTATTGGTTGAAAAACCCGCGTGCCTGCTAAACGACGCATTTATTGAAATTGGTCGGCCTCCCAACCACTAATGGATCAACTCCCAAGTCGATTTGACACCAAATCCAAGCTCAATCCTCATGGTGGGCTGGTCAAAGACCTAATTGTGCCCTAAAGAGCCCCTTTTCATATTCTAAAGAGGTTACATAATGACCCAAAGATTGGCTATAAAAAGCCATGAATGACCACCATTTTCTCAAGGAATTCTTTGTATTGTTATGCTGCTGAGATTGATAAGGACTCATTCTTTAGTAACATACATTGTAAGCTGCATTTCATAAGCTATTCACCCCTCTCTTGAGTGAATAAGCTTGGAGTTCTTTCACCCACATTTTCATCTTTTCATTTGTAAGGAGAGCAAGCTTTGAGGGCCTCAAGAGCCTTCCATTGGAGAAAGAAGGGACCCAAGCCCCCTTTCTTCTTTGTGCCTTTGGATTTCATCAACAGATCAGCTTATACATTGGTGATATTGGTCCATTTGTCTCTATTTTTCATTTTCTCATATGCTTTTAGTTTTTATTTGTTTTAGTTTAATTTTTGTTAATAGCTTTGTTGTTTTTCTTTCTAACCCTTTACCTTACAGCTGTCATGCCTAGCAGAGCCCAACTGGGCATGTAAGCACTCTTAATTTGCTCACCTAGTGACGAATTGGGTGCAAACAATGACGCTCAAGGGAATCCAAAAAAAACTAAAGACTTAACGCAGAAGAGGGATACTACATTTTCAAATCCACCAGGTGATCAAGAAAAAGCTCAATCCGAAGCTTCGTTAAAAAAGGGATAGGATACATCACTGTCCACACAAAATAAACCGACTACCAACACAACAAGGCAACAGTCGTCCACCGAGATAGGTAGCCCTATCAAGTCATTAACACCATTACAGTCCAGCCAAGGAAATCCAAATGTTGAAGTCACATTTATAGAAGACCTTACTATGATTGTAGCAGAAGAAATGCCTCCCTGAAACTTATTTTTCAACAAGAAGAGGAGGGACATAGTTAAAAGAGAGACACATCAAAAGGGTGGTGTAGTTTTCGAAAGACACAGAGTGTTGTATGATGTACAAGCCTAATATGAGACAAAATTCTCTATGGAAATGGTAGGCTTGTTGGGGGTTTTTCCATGGAAAGTAAGGGTTCAGTAGGGAGTCTAGCAGAACAGCTGAAACAGAGAAATCTATTAATAAGACAGTTGCAGGATCAGATGGAAACTGTGGAAAGAGATGTGAGAAATCAGATGAATAAGGATTTTGAACAGATTAGAGCCTATGATAGGAAGGAAATTCAACAACTCAAAACCAACCTTGATAAGAATTCAGAGTCCAACAGAGAATTAATCACTCAGCAAGAAGAATTGATCAAACAACTTCAGGCCAAGGTGCATTTAGTTGAAGTTGCAGGATTGGAGATGGAAGCATTCCAATCTCAGGCATTAGAGGTTCACGAAAAGCCATAATTATCCTAGCAGAACCTTTTTACGAAAGTAGAAGCTGTTCAAAGATGTTATTGGGTGGAAGACCTTTCTTTAAATGAAATTTAAATTAAGGAAAGAGAAGCCACTGAAGCTCGATATACGTTCTAGGAGGCCATTTTAATAGAAGCAAAGGATGAAATAGCAAAGGTCCCTCGATTGTCTCTTTCCGAGAAAACCCAAGGCAACGTAATCCTGAAGACCTGGGAAACAAATTTGGTTGAAAGCAAAAGATTATCCAAGGAAGTAAATAAATCTTGTGAAGAAGCATTTTATTCACTCGACAAAGGGTTAATGGACATTGAAAGAGATAGTATCTCCAAGGCCCTGGGGAAGATTGATATAGAAAAAAATCAACTTAATTCTAAGACAAGCATAGAATAAGCCTGGATGACCATCCAACAATTGAAACAAATCGACCTTATCTAGATTAACAAGTGGATAGTAAATCCCAGTTTACAACTACAGGCTGTATCTTTGGAGGAAAGGAAAATACAAGACAGGTTGCCTCATATAGAAAATAAGTTGTATATTCTTTAGGCCAATGAAACAACAGAACCTTCCAGGTTAGTAGTGCAGTTAGTTATCCAATGTATCCAGTGTGTCGAACACGAGAAAGCCAACACATATGGAAATAAATGAGATAATCTTAGCATAATATTTACACAGGTCATAATCGGGTGCCAATTGTTTCCAAGATGGAAGATATGGAGAAGAAATGTCTCTGTGTGTAGGCAAAGAGATAGAGGATATGTGGATGGAATCTTTCAGTTTTGCATGTTTTAATATTTAATACTTTCATGAGAAGTCCAATTGTTTTAGATTAAGCAATTTTGTATAAATACATAAATGAAAGGCTCATTCCAGGCTGCTTCTTGCCGATTGTAACATAGAAGACTCTCCTTATAGAGTATTAATACAAGTGCAGACAAAGATTCCAAATTTTGTTCGAATCTAGGTTATGTGCCTCTTTGTCTTTCATTGCTCATTTCCTTTATGTATTCCTAAATAAATGTTGATTCCAATTTAGTAATACAACTACTGATTTATTATTGTATCAATAATTTATTCAATAAGTAGATTTTCCCCTGTAATTACCGTGAGTAATACAAGAGCTACTTACTGTGTGAATTTCTGTATTTTTATGCTTTATTCAAGGTTATACTAATCTACTTTCTTCTACTGCAACAAGGTGGGACTCTTCTGTAATTGATGCCCTGCTTTGTTTCACAGTTTTATTATTATCCTTCACTTCATTTATTATTTCAATTTTGACTCAGATACGAAATGCGGCCTCTGGTTGTTACATGATTAATTTCATTAAGGAACTTTTCTCATATAACCGAGGTAGGAAAAGAATTTTAAAACACACTCTCAAACAAATTTCTTGATGCCTGACATTATCCTTTGAGCCTTAAGTTTAATCTCAAGAACAACAACAATCATCACATATATTGCCTCATTACCATATAGGTGTTCATATCCTCAGTGAAGATATTTGTATCTTCAATCCTGAATTTCCTTTCACCATCCCATTATTTAATATGATTTCATTAATTTTGAGATGAGGGAAATCAATTAAATGAATTTCCTTTCATCATCTCTTTTGGACAAGATAGGAAATTAGTTTTTAATTTCCTTTCACCATCTATCTTAATATTTTATTTATCTCTGTGGGATGGGGGTAATCAGTTTATTTAAAACACTATGGGATGGTAATTGTTGAAAATATGTAATTAAATAGAACTGCCTACATTGTAAAAATAACCCTGAGATTAATATCTCTTCAAATTAACCACATATTTTCCTTATGAGTAAAATAATAGTTTATAAGATTCCCTTGAGAAAAGTATCAATTATGATCTAATGTCAAAGCTACGGTTTCAAGAAATTACCCCAAATATATCAATTCAACATAGATAAAGAAAAAAACAAATTTTAACCTTACTTGTAAAAATGGCATGTTTGAAATTTTTGTCTATCAATTAATTCTATCATTTTTGTAGAGATTAGGGTAAAGGTAAGTGATAAACAAAGTTTGGTTTTACTTATTCAATCTAAATGAATCTAATCAATAACATGATTATTACTAAGTTTGTAAACAAACTAAAACAAAATATCTATAAAAATTGAAAAACAACATTGCACACTGAAAAGAAAATGCTTGATTTCAATCTTATTTAAATACAATTTTGATCCTATTCTAAATTTATGAAATACTTAATCAAGTGATATCATATTTCCAATTTAACCAGAAAAACATTTCATTAATTGAATTGTAAATTATTTCTCTACAAATGATTGAGAAAAATAATAATAAATGCAGCAGAAGAATAATGGGTGCCTACCATGCAATTGATTTTCATACTTACAATGGTCGAATCATGCATGGATGATTTTAGGGGATAAATTTCGCTCATGGGCTAATTTTGCATGGTTTTTGCCAAAAAAATATTCGTTATTCTAAAAATGATTCGCCCAAATTCTATAGGATAAAATTATTTTACCTAAAAACTCTTCAAACGTTTATACAAACTATATAAAATCCTTTATAAATTTGAATATTTTTACAAAAATATTGCTAAACATTTCTAGTTGTCATATGAGGGATTAGTAAGATTCTTCAAGGTTTCTACATTTTAAAATAAATTTCCATCCTTAAAATCATCCCTCGTCAAATTTTAAGCAACCCACACAACCTAATGATTTCAAGTAGACTATAAAAGGATATTCATATTGATAAAATAGAGTCACTTAGTCATGCATTAGTATATCATCTAGGTTCAAAAAGTTAAAGTATTTTTCTAGGATCTCGATCTCAGTGAAGAGGAAAGGTTTCTCCACAAGTGTATCTCCATGTTCAAAAATTTCATCAAACTCCACATCTTTAAGAACAATTCAGAACAATAAATCTGCTTGACATTCTTCATGAGAGGTTTCATATTCATCATGCACTAGTGATATACAAAGATGTTTATTTTCAAAAAATAGCACTATTGATTCTAAAGGTATCTCTTAGGAATTCATTTTTACTTGAAAAGGATTCTGATAATTTCCTTTAACTAAAAGGCAACAACATATCCTCCTCAACTCTAATTCTATAAGGACTACCCGGAGATTCCAAGATGTCTTCTTTGTTGCTTTCTTGAAACTTTATTTCAAGGTTATCATATAGAAGATCACTATTGTAAAATTCCATGTGTTTTGATGTAGAAATATGCTCCTCATAATATTGATATTTGTCATATACATGTTGATTATTCAAACTTTTTAAAACTTCAAAACACCTATCATCAGCTTGAAAGAATTCTAGCTGTGGTGAACAAATATATATTTTTTCATAATCATTATCATTAATAATAAAATTTTGAGAAATTTGATGACTTAGAAAAATATTTTGTTCCTCACTGGTTGATCATAATCAAATTCTTGAACAAAATAAGAATTTTCCAAACATATTTCATCGAAAATTATATGATATTCTTCATCTTCGTTCCTATGAAACAATTGTTCTCCCATCCCTTGATCACCTTACCCATAAGAAAATCCATGAAATCACCTACAAAATGGATACAACAATCAGCTTCCCAATCATTGAAATGTTATGGATTTGAAATATAATGATTTTTGTCACACACCCACAACGGCATAAATAAAATTTTCTCCTTTACTTAAGGCTCAGAATCCCCGAGTTCCTATAGGGGCCTAGTGCAGGCTAGCTCTTCCTGTCGAAACCTTCACTAAACGAATCCACAGGACCTTTTATTGAAACTCACCATCATATAATTCAAGCACCAAGCGCAGGCTTCACCTCCATGAAATCATCGGCTGGGACCACAGACCTTACTAAAAGGTGCTTGTCGCATTTCAATATATCAAGACTCCATATGTTGAGTTTCTCCCCCTTGACTCCTTCAAGTCATGAAACCTGAAATGGGCTTGACAGAATCTATATCCTCCTTAGGCTTCCATCCATACGACCATTCTCCATGACCACACACTAACACCAAAAGGTGCTACCGGAAATCACATTTCAGGATTCCTGTTGCAAGGAAACTTGGTTCCCCAATCCCCAAAACTTGAAAACCAAGGCTAAGGTTTCTTAGATCCTCCCCTTACTCCTCTACTCGCATGACCCTTCGCTCAGAACCGGGGGTCAACTCCTAGAGATGCGTTGGGATTCCCGTGTTTTGGCGAATCCACGGACGACGCTCCATTGTTCTCCAAATTTGCAATCCTTAAGGGTCTGACAAATTGGATCCTACGGTCCAGATCCCCCTGCCAACCAATGATACAGATTTAATCTCAACGTTCCCTTTTTCGGGACTCTGGCGGAGTCTTCACCTCCCCACTCCTGATTTCGAAACCAAGAAATGGGTTGGGCATCAGATCAATGACCCTGACCCAACCGTGATCCAAGGACTCTGTTTCAAACCAGAGTTGCATCCTTCTGCAATTTGAGAAGCAAGGAGCAGAGTCCTTCCACCTCCAGAAATCTAGCTAAGTCATATCTAGTGACACCTACCCTGAAGATGGTCGGTCATGATTCTATCGTGAACTCTCCTTTCATGAAATTGGGGGAGTCTTCACTCTCGTTCTTCTGGTAACTAATTTCCTGATGGATGTAGATCGCCCTCCATGTGTCTCTCCCGATGGACGGTTTTGATTACTTCGGGCTTTCAGGACTTTGACGAGTCCACTCTCCTGCCTACACAAGGGTTAATCTCTATACATCAATGGCTCTAAGTCATTCCACAGATCAATAGCCCAAATTTTGCTGAGATTTCACATTTCGTGAATCCTTAAAAATCCATCTGTTGACTCTTCTGATGTGTGAGTCAGTGAAATTCCTATTTCCCCCCACGTACCCCTTTCGATGGATGCTCAAGGTATCTCCCCATGGATCCTAGGATCTATGGTCCCAATTTCCTTCGTTACTTGCGAAGATTGAAGGGGTCGATGTGTTAACGCCTGCATTCCTTCTCTAGACCCATTGGTCCTGACAAACCTAGGATACTCCCGAAAGAATCTTGTCCGTTCGTCTAGAAAATGAAAGGGTCTACCCTTTCGCTAATTGGTCTTGCTATCCTTTCTAAATTTAGGTGACGAAATTCAATTTCTCAGAGCTTCAATTTACCACGACTCTGAAACCTTCAAGAGATAACTCCTTCTTGCACAGGGTTTCTAGACCCAGATCACATGAACCTTCAGATGGTTCTTGGGAAATTATCTGATATCTTAGTCAGGTTTTTGGATAAGGGCTTGGGTACTTTTCAAAGTCCCTAGGTTGTTGAACTGAAGGAAGTGCCTTCCTCATTCGCTAAGCTACAAACTCTGGAATAGGGGTGAAGTAAACTCGTGAGTTTACTATAACGGTAGCCATTTCAAGGAACTCACTCTGACTCTGGAATGTGAGGAAATTCCCCGGGAAAGGTTCCTTTAGGAAATTAAAACAGAACATAATGAAAATCAAGTAGATGGGACAATTCTCAAGTGAATGGACTCGTACTCTGGACTTATTCATTCTATACATAAATCGATTATGGACATATAAGTATAAGCATGCATCCATTATTTCTAATCCAAAACACAAGGTAATCATTTCTATACAGAAACCATTTATGAGCATATAAAACACGAGCATGCATCCATAATTTTCAATTCAAAATACAAGGCATGAAACACTTATTAGAACCACAAGAGGTGATGCGACTGCTGAGAGGGGTGCTCATTTCCACCCAGCCATAGGCTCAGCCACTCCCAATGGATTTATCATTGGCCACCCTTGAGCTTAGGCCACGATGATTTGAGATTCAACCTCTTACTTCCATCTCAAAAGAAGTTAGGGATGAAGGTTACTCTCCTTCTCCCCATACAAGAATACATGAGGATGAAGGTTACTCTCCTTCTCCTAACTCAGTCTCCATTGTCTATGATCAGAACTCACTTTTTTCCCCTTCAATCCTTCCTTGGACCCGAGAGTTTCTTCTCTCGTCCCTCCCTTCTTTGTTAGCTCCTTCTCTGTCCACCACACTTCCCTTCTTGCCTTCCTCGACAAGGTTGCATGTGGCTTGAATTCCCCCCCATATGTGGTCAGGTCCAGAAGCCCTCTGATGGGTAGTCTACCCCATCCCTCATTAACTCTTGAGGAGGCCCTTCCCACCTACCAGCCTGATGGGAATTCATTTATGGGTAGAGGGTTTTTCTGATATGAGCAACATTAACTCCAGTAGGGTACTAGTTCGATGGAGGTTATCGCAACCATTCCAGGTGCCCTCCACCACCTTTTTATTAGCAATCGTGGCCTCTCTTTCTTAGCATGTCCCCTCTCTCAGCAGTCATGCAACATGTCCCAGAGGTGAAGACTCCGCCAGAGTCCCGAAAAAGGGAATGCCGGGATTAAATCATGACCATTGGTTAGCAGGGGGATCTAGACTATAGGATCCAAGTTGTCAGAACCTTGGGGATTGGAAATTTGGAGAACAGTGGAGCGTCGTCTGTGGATTCACCGAAACATGAGAATCTCGACGCTTGTCTAGGATTTGACCCCTAGTTCTGACCAAAGCGTCATGTGAGTAGAGGTGTAAGGGGAGAAGCCAAGAAACCTTAGCCTTGGTTTTCAGGTTTTGGGGATTGGGGAACCAAGTTTCCTTGCAACAGGAATCCTGAAATGCGATTTTCGGTAGCACTTTTTGGTGTTAGCATGTGGTCATGGTGAATGGTCATATGGATGGAGGCCTAAGGAGGAGCTAGAACCTGTTAATCCCATTTCGGGTTTCGGTACTTGAAGGAGTCATGTGCCTTTATAGTGGGAGGATGTGCCTTTATAGTGGGAGGAAGTGCTAGCCTATAGGCTACAGGTCCCACTCTATCTAGGACTTCAAAGGGTCCACAATACCGAGGTGCCAACTTCGCATAGGCTCCAATACTCAGGGAACTCTTTCAGGGTCTAACTCTGAGATAGACATGGTCTCTGACTTTGAATTCTCAGAGGGTTCTCTTTCTGTCGACGTAACTTTTATGTTGGTCCTGAGCAGTTTTCAGATTTTTCCTTATCTGCACTACTTGTTGTTCCATTTCTCTCAGCATTTCAGGTCTGATTGTAATTATTTCCACTAGATTATTCTAGTTTATTTGGATCTTATATTGTCTACCATAGAGGGCTTCAAAGGGACTCATCTTTAAAGATTCATGATAATCGTTGTTGTAGGAAAAATCTACCAATGGTAGGTAGTCTTCCCACTTCTTAGGCTGATGCATTATGTGCATTATTAGCATGTCCTCTACTATTTGGTTTACTCTTTCTGTTTTTCCATTAGTTTGAGGGTGATAGGATGTGTTTAACAACAATTTAGTCTCAAAACTGGCCATTATGGATTTCCAAAATCTTGAAGTGAATTTGGTACCTCTGTCAGATATAATTTCCTTGGGCATGCCATGCAATCTGAATATCTCCTTCATGAAGATGTTGGCAATATCTATTGTCTTGCAAGTTGACTTGACAAGGATGAAATGGGTAGACTTAATTAGTATGTCCACCACAACCATGATTGCGTCATTTTTCTTGGTCGACTTTGGTAATCTGGTGATGAAATCCATGGAGATGGTTTCCCATTTCCATTCTAGAATTGGTAGGGACTATAACAATCCTGTTGGATGTCGGTGCTCTTCCTTAACTTGCTGGAATTCTAGGCACTTAGATAAATAGTTAGCTATGTCTTTATTTAACCCAGGCCAATAGAATTGTTTCCTAGTGGTCGTGATCATCTTCGGATATCCTGGGTGACCAGTATATGGTCTCTTATGTAGTTTATCCATTATGAACCTCGTCAAGTCGTCACAGTTTGGAATATACAACCTATTTTTGTAGGTCAACAACCCTTCCTTGAGCATTTGGTAGCCTTCATACTTCATCCCTGTAGGCTCTTGCCTTAGGTATGAAGTCACGGTCTTAAAGAATGCATATGTCTCTTGTGCATTAATGATTCTCTCCCTGACATCCGTGTTGCAGGTGCTTATTGCTGCTAGATGAATCATTTTTATAATTCTGCTAAGGGCATAGACCACCCTATTTTCCTTTCCTTTTATATGTTTGATTTCAAAATCAAATTCACTTAGGAGATCCATCCACCTCGCTTGCCTGGAATTGAGTTTTGGTTGATCGAACAAGTGTCTCAATCCACAATGATTTGTCATAAGCACAAATATTCTACCTAGGAGGTAGTGTCTCCACATTTTTAAAGCATGTCCTGTGGCATCCAACTCTAGGTCATGGGTCATATAATTGATCTCATGCTCATTTAATTTCTGGGACATATAGCATATTACACGTCCTTCTTGCACAAAGACTCCTCCGAGTCCTTCCTTGCATGCATCTATACACACCAGGAAATCATCATTCGGGTCTGCAATATTTAGCACAGGTGCATGGGGAAGGAGGTATTTTAGTTCCAAAAATATCTCTTCACATTTTGACATCCAAATGAATTTAATCCCCTTTTTCTGAAGGGCAATGATTGGACATCCAATCTTGGAAAACCCTTTTATGAATCTTCTCTAGTATCCTGCTAAGCCCATGAAGGACCTAATATCATATACCTCTTTCGAGGTAGTCCATTCCATAATGGATCTAATATTTTCAGGGTCTACTACCACCCTTTCCTTAGATATGACATGGCCTAAGTAGTGGACTCACTTTTTAAAGAAATCACACTTGCTAAAATTAGCGTAGAGCTGATGCTCCCTTAGTACTTGATGTATGAGTCTAAGATGTTCTTCATGCTCCTCCATGTTCTTGGAGTAGACTAGGATATCATCAATGAAAACCAATACAAATTTGTCTACAAATTTGTTGAGTACATTGTTCATCAAGCACATAAAAGTGGTGGGGGTATTGGTTAACCCAAATGGCACCACCACAAATTCGTAGTGACCATACCTTGTCCTAAAGGATATTTTATGGATGTATTCATCCTTAATTTGGACTTGATGGTAGACCGATCTTAGGTAAATATTTAAGAAGACGGATGCACCTCCCAATTCGTCGAACAGATCATCGAATCTTGGTAAGTGGTACTTGTTCTTTATGGTTTCCTTTTTGAGTTGTCTGTAATCTATGCATAGTAGGAGTGTGCCATCTTTCTTTTTCACAAACAAGATGGGTGCTCCCCACAGAGATACACTGGGTTGGATATAGCCTTTGTCCATCATCTCCTTTAGTTGTAGTTTGAGCTCTGGCGTGCTCATTCTGTATGGAGTTCTAGATGCCCGTACCGCTCCAAGTGTAAGTTCTATTGAAAAGTCAATATCCCTTCTCGGAGGTAGACCTGGTACTTCTTATGGGAATACGTCCTTGTATTCTCTTAATATGGGGTGGTCCTCTAGGTTTGGTTTGTCATATTCAACAAAATCCAACATCTGTATTGCATATAAGGAACACCCTTTTCTACAATACTTCTTCATTTGAAGGGCCAATATTTGTCTCACTAAGACGGGTTTCTGAATCCCTTGGAGGGTCATCTTTCTCCCATCTTCGCTTACAGATTCTATAGTTTTATGGTAATAGTCCATTTTATCTTTATGAGAATCCAACCAATCCATATCAATAAACAAGTCATAAGATCCCAAGGGAAGTATGTTAAGGGTCACTTGGGTGGGAAATCCACCCATGATTAATTGGCAGGCTGGTATAGCCTCTGCCACATTTCTTTTGGTCGCAATGGCTAGTTGTACCAACCATGGTTTAACATGTCTAGTTGGTTGCAGTATACACTTATCGGTAGTATGAGGGGCTACATAACTCAAATTATAACCTGGGTCAATTAAAATAGAAATTGGGTGGTTGGCAATCATACCTTCTAGCTCCACTACTGAAACTTGGTGGTCGGATTGATTAATGTTTAAGGCTACATAGATTCGTGGCATGCTCCTAGCCACATCATTGATGGTGGTAGCTTCTTAGATATTTTAGACCCCCTTACTGTTTTGTTGTCAGTGTGGGCAGTCCGTCAATCTATGATTTTATCCACAACCCCAGCATTTTAAAGGTTCCTTCTTTAGGTTATCAGTCTTTATTGGGACTGTCTGAAAAGGTTTATTTACACTTTGAGAGGGAAAAATTTTCTGATATACACTTCTAGCTAGAAGGCTCCCCCTAGAATATTTTCCATAGTTTTTAAATCTTAAGGAGTTAAACCTTTTCTTCTGGAATCCTGAACTATTCTTTTTCTTCCAGTCCTTGTGGGGTCTTCTCTTGCTCCCAAACTGTTCATAAAAATACCTCTCCTTTTGGATAGCCTCTTCTAAGGTCCTTGGTTCGTCAAACTCAATCATGTCCTGGTAGGTCTGAGGTAACCCACTAATGAACCACTGAAATTTTGCTTTTTCATCTTTTATGTAGGGTACATACCTTAGTAGTTCAAGGCATTTATTGACAAATTCCTCTATGGTGAGTTGTCCCAGCCGAAGTTCATAGAATTCCTTATTTTTCCCATCCATGTATTTTTCTAACAGACACTGCCTTCTAAAATATTTCTCAAACTATTTCCATGACAATTCCTTCTCGTAGACTCCTTTCACATTCCTCAGGTCTTCCCACCATATGTGTAACACCTTGTTTCCCCCAGTCTGTAAAAATAACTATATTGGCCAAGAACTATGGGAAACTCAAAGATGTAAATGTTTGATTTGATGGACCTTTGTATAAAAGGTTAATGGATGTAAATTATGCTATGAATATGTGTTGCATGATTGATGGGAGGGGGATGTGATAAAAGAGACCACGATGTCTAATGAAATGTGGTGGAAGGGACCTAGAATGGTTGCGTTAACTTCCACTGAATGAGTATCATATTGGTTTTTACTTGCTCAAAGACCAAAGCAACTCTCTGACCCTAGAATAAATTTACCACAAGAAGGTAGGTGGGGAGGATCCTCGAGAGTTAATGAGGGGATGGGAGAGAACCGCCCATCTATATAAGCTCTCAGACCTGACCATGAACAGGGAAATTCACACCACATGAAATATTGTAGAGAAAAGGAAAGAAATGAAGTGTGGTAAAGGGTAGAGAGCACGCACGACAGAGATGGCAGAGGAGAAACTCTGTAAACACAGGGAGTTCTGAACATAGGAGAAGGAGAGTAACCTTCATCCTTGACTTCCGTTGAGCTGGAAGTAAGAGATTTAATCTTAGAGCATCATGTTCTAGCTCGCGGATGGCTAGTGGTAAATACGTTTGGAGTCACTGATCCTATGGTTGGGTGGAAATGAGCACCCCTCTCAGTAGTCGCATCACGCCCTGTGAATTCGATAAGTGTTTTATGCCTTGTATTTTGAATTGAATATCATGGAATGCATGCTCCTGTGTATATTCTTATAAATGACTTTTGTAGGCTATGAATTTCTGATAAATGGATTGTAAATAATAAATGTGTCTATATACTTATATGCCATAATTGGTCTCTATATAAGATGAGTAAGTATGGAGCATAAGATAGTTCCACTGAGAATCATCCCACCTGCCTGATTCTCTTGGTATTCTGGCTAAATTCCTCGAGGGCACTTTCCCCCAGGGAATTCCATCACATTTCAGAGTTACAGTAAGTTCCTCGGCATGGCTACCGCTACGGTAAACCCATGAGATTGTCCTGCCCTGGTGTCATAGCCCATAACTTGGTTAGTTAGGAAGACACTGCATTCAAGTCAACATCCTAGGTACTTTGACAAGTACCTAAGCCCTTATCTGGAAACCCTGTGTAAGAAGGAGTTAGCTCTCGAATGCTTTAGAGTCATGGGAAATTGCATTTTGTCACCGAAGTTCAGAAGGGTTAGCAAGTCCAATTAGCTAAAGGGTGGGCCATCTCGTTTGCTAGACGAATGGACGAGATCCATTTCAGGAGTATCACAGGCCCCTGAGGACTCATGGATCTAGAGGAGAAGCGAAGATGTTAACACCTCGCCCCCCTTAGTCTTTTCAAGTAGTGATGGAACCAGGGCCATTGATCTAAGTTAGATCTGAACCATTGGTTCCTTTCACGGGATCAAGGATCACGATTTGGGAGAACAAGATTCTGCCTTGGGTCTCAAATCCCTGATGAGTTGGAAGCCGATTGAATCCTAACCGTCCACTGTGGAGGACACATGGCGAAGATCCGGAAGCAGTCAAGGTTTCATGACTTAGGCATAGAAGAGTGGTAAAGCACGAGGACTTGCAATCATCGAAATCGTGAGAGTCATTATGGACCGTGGGATCTGGGGTGACAAGTGTCAATGATATAACCCATCGGAGATTGGGCACTGGGAGAATGAGAGTGAAGACTCTCCTAGATTCGAAAAAGGAGGAGTCCCGAAAGGATCTAGGACCATATATTTGTAGAGGATGTGTGACGAATATCTAAAGCCATCGGGGCTCTGGACATCGGGCAAATACGAGTGAATATCCTGCCAAAATCCTGAAAGGTAGAATGTCGGGATTTAATCTGGTTCGTTGATCAAGTCGACAATCTGGACCATAGATCTAGATGGTACCAGGCTTTCAGGTTTCATGGATTTGAAAGGGAAAGGTGGAAGCACTGCAATGTGATTCCCTGAATCACAAAATTCGAAGCACTCAGAGGAGTATTCCTAGGCCACAGGGCAGGGTCACATGGAAAAGGCCTAAGGGAAGGAGTCAAGAATCTTAGCCCTGCTTCGGGTTTCGGGGATTGAAGGAACACGAGTTCCTTGCAACAGGAATCCCCAAAGATGAGTTTCGGTAGTGCCATTTTTGTTTTATCACGTGTTCACAGAGGTGGTTGCATGGAGGGGAGCCAAGGAGCTCATTAACCCCATTTCGGGTTTTGACATTTCAAGGGATGGGGAGCCTTGGAGAGCTTGCACATAGAAATATTCCCCTTGAATCCTTCAAGTACCGAAACCCAAAATGGGATTAACGGGTTCTAGCTCCTCCTTAGGCCTCCATCCATACGACCATTCGCCATGACCACATGCTAACACCAAAAGATGCTACCAAAAATCACATTTTGGGATTCCTGTTGCAAGGAACCTTGGTTCCCCAATCCCCAAAACCTGATAACAAAGGCTAAGGTTTCTTGGCTCCTCCCCTTACACCTCTACTCACATGACCCTTCGCTCAGAATCAGGGGTCAAATCCTAGACATGCGTCAGGATTCTCGTTTCTCAGAGAATCCAAGGACGACGCTCCACTGTTCTCCAAATTTCCAGTCCCCAAGGGTCCGACAACTTGGATCCTATAGTCTATATCCCCCTACTAACCAATGGTCATGATTTAATCTCGGTGTTCCTTTTTTCAGGACTCTGGCGAAGTCTTCACCTCCGAGACGTGTTGCATGACTTCTAAGAGAGAGACGTGCTAAGAAAGAGAGGCCATGATTTCTAATAAAAAGGTGGTGGAGGGAACCCAGAATGGTTGCGATAACCTCCACCAAACCAGTACCATACTCGAGTTAATGTTGCTCATATCATAAGAACCCTCTGCCCATAAATGAATTCTCGTCAGGCTAGTAGGTGGGAAGGGCCTCCTCAAGAGTTAATGAGGGATGGGGTAGACTGCCCATCATAGGGCTTCCAGACCTGACCACGTGCAGGGGGGAATTCAAGCCACACACAACCTTGCTGAGGAAGGAAAGAAGGGAAGCATGGTGGATAGAGAGGGAGTCGACAGAGAAGGGAGGGATGAGAGAAGAAAATATCAGGTCTAAGGAAGGATTGAAGGGGAAAAAAGTGAGTTCTGATCACAGAAAATGGAAACTAAGTCAAGATAAGGAGAGAAACCTTCGTACTCATTTATTCATGTATGGGGAGAAGGAGAGTAACCTTCGTCCATAAATTTCGTTGAGCTGTAAGTAAGAGGTTGAATGTCAATGCATCATGGCCTAAGCTTGGCGGTGGCCAGTGATAAATCCATTGGGAGTAGTTGAGCCTATGGTTGGGAGGAAACGAGCACCCCTCTCAGTAGTTGCATCACATCTTGTGGTTCTAATAAGTGTTTCATTCCTTGTATTTTGAATTGAAAATCATGTATGGATGCTCGTGTTTTATACGCTCATAAATGGTTTATGTATAGAAGTGATTGCCTTGTGTTTTGGATTATAAATAATGGATGCATGCCTTATATGTCCAAAATTGGTTTATGCATAGAATGAATATGTCCAGAATACGAGTCTGTTCCCTTGAGAACTGTCCCATCTACTTGATTTGCATTATGTTCTGGTTTAATTTCCATAAGGCATCTTTCCCAGGGAATTTCCTCACATTCTAGAGTCGAAGTGAGTTCCTTGAAATGGTTACCATTACAGTAAACTCACGAGTTTACTTCACCCCTATTCCAAAGTTCGTAGCTCAGCGAATTAGGAAGGCACTTCCTTTAGCTCAACAACCTATGGAATTTGAAAAGTACCCAATCCCTTATTCAGAAACCCGACTAAGATATGGGATAATTTCCCAAGAACCATTTGAAGGTTCATGTGATATGGGTCTTGAAACCCTGTGCAAGAAGGAGTTAGCTCTCAAAGGTTTCGGAGTCATGGGAAATTGAAGCTTCGAGAAATTGAATTTTTTCACCTAAGTTAAGAAAGGATAGCGAGACCAATTAGCAAAAGGGCATACCCTTTCTTTTGCTAGACGAACAGATGAGATCCTTTCGAGATTATCCCAGGTTTGTCAGGACCAATGGGTCTAGAGAAGGAGCACGGGAGTTAATGCATCGACCCCTTCAGTCTTTGCAAGTAGTGAAGGAAATTGGGACTGTAAATCCCAGGATCCATGGGAGCTACCTTGACCATCCATCGGAATGGGTACGTGGAGGGCGATAGGCATTTCGCTAACTCGCAGATCAGAGGAGTCAACAGACAAAGTTTTAAGGATTCGCGAAACATGAAATCTTGCCAAAATCTGGGTCATTTATCTGTGGAATAGCTTAGATTCGTTGATCTGTAGATATTAACCCTTGTGTAGGATGGAGAGTGGACTTGTCAAAGTCCTGAAAGCCCGAAGTAATTGAAACCATTCATCGGGAGGGACATGTGGAGGGCAATCTACATCCATCAGGAAATTTGTTACCAGGAGAATGAGAGTGAAGACTCCCTCAACTTCGCGAAAGGAGAGTTCATGATAGAATCAAGACTGCCCATATTCAAGGTAGGTGTCACTATATCTGACTTAGCCGGTGGAAGGACTCTACTCCTAGCCACTCAAATTACCAAAGGACAAAACTACGATTTGAATCAGAGTCATTCGATCATGGTTGGGTCAGGTCCATCGATATGATGCCCAACCCATTTCGTGGTTTCAAAATCAGGAGTGGGGAGGTGAAGACTCCGCCAGAGTCCCAAAAAAGGGAACATCGGAATTAAATCAGGACCATTGGTTGGTAGGGGGATCTGGATCGTAGGATCCAGGTTGTCGGACCCTTGGGGATTGGAAATTTGGAGAATAGTGGAGCGTCGTCTGTGGATTCATCGAAACAAGAGAATCCTGATGCATGTCTATGAGTTGAACCCTAGTTTTGAGTGAAGAGTCATGTGAGTAGAGGAGTAAGGGGAGGAGCCAAGAAACCTTAGCCTTGGTTTTCGGGTTTCGGGGATTGGGGAACCAAGGTTCCTTGCAACAAGAATCTGAAAACATGATTTTTGGTAGCACCTTTTGGTGTTAGCACGTGGTCATGGAGAATGGTCGTATGGATGGAGGCCTAAGGAGGAGCTAGAGCCCATCAAGCCCATTTTGGGTTTCAAGACTTGAAGGAATCAAGGGGAAGAAACTCAACGTCTGGATTCCCGATAATGCGAAATGCGATGAGTGCCTTTTAGTAAGGCTTGTGGTCCCACGCGATGATCGCATGGAGGTGAAGCTTATGCTTGGTGCTTGAATTATACAATGGGGGTTTTCAATAAAAGGTCATGTGGATTCATTTAGTGAAGGTTTCAGAAGGAAGAGCTAGCTTATGCTAGGCCCCTATAGGAACTCAAGGATTTTGACCCTTAAGTAAAGGAGAAAATTTTATTTATGTCGTCGTGGGTGTTTGACAATTTTCATGTTTGTCATGAACTATAAGGATATGTGTATCTAATTTTTCTTATTCATATTCTTCCCTTTGTTCCTATGTATCCATATCTTCATATTTCATTTGACTA